>ML789742.1:574074-609444 GCA_009831015.1 Picea engelmannii
TCATCCTACCAATGGTCGAGATTCACCTCGACGCTCGTGACTTTGACAGTTTCATACTTCATAAAATATATTGATTGGGTTTCTTTGGAGTATGAAGTCTTTGGACTATGGGATCGTTTTCCACATTCCAGTCATCCAATGGTCCTATTTTGAAGGTCAACACGTGACAGGGAATGAGTAGGGGCCATGTGTCTCTCCATGGCATGTTCTTGGTTATTCCGGTAGTCAATGGTGGGTCCGTTATATCGATGGCTCAGAAGGATCCCGAAGGATCCAAGGATCAGTAGTCCATGTCACCTCGATAGTTCGACACTTAGGATTTTAGTGTGTGTGACTCCTGGATTTCCCTCCAGACCATGCCAGATCTGTCATGACGTGTACCTAGCATCTATGACTAGTATTTACTCTGGCTTGGAGAGATTCAGGGGAAACTCACACATTTCTAAATCTTCGAATTCCCAGATTCCTAGATAATTGCTGATTGGTGGACACATGTTTCTCCATTATGAACGGTCTATATTAACTTCGTTGACTCTCAAATTTGGTAGTTTTAGCACTAGACCACTCCTAATCCCCTGAGGTAGCACTTCGTTGAAGTGCTTAACACCTCCCTTCCTATGTTTAATCTAGCGACTGGTAGACTTCTACATTGGATCCCTAGATCGATGACCCTCGTCAATTCACAACTTCATACTTTGTCTATTTTCAAGGATTGTGGAGTCACCAAACCTAAAGTCCTAAAGTCAAAATAGGAAAATCCTTTTGCACTAGCGTAGGGTTCCTAGGACCTAGTCACATGGTTCTCCTGGAAAATATTAGGGGCTAAGAGAAATATCCTTTTTGTAGATAAAGGGGTTAAGGGCATGGGCATGATCCCTCAGTCAGATGGGTGAATGGTCTAAAGGAAAAATGCCCTTCTCCCATGGAATTCAAACTTTGAAAGTCCTGATAAGTTAAACTTCAAGGGATTTGAATGACTTAGATATTTCAGTCGATACTACCCCAACCCTCCTACAGATTCCCATTCCCCGAATATCTAGCAGCTAGTCTGAGAAAATTCAAAGATAATGAAAACATAACAGTTTGCAGAAGTAAAATCCCTTATGTAAAATTTATTCAAAATACTAAAAGACTTAATCACAAGCATAGACATTTCATCATCACATCCAACATATTAAACAGAGTGTCAAAATACTTATCATAACTAAGAAATGTGAATAAACTATTGAAAGGGGTGCCCATTTCCTCCCAACCATAGGCACAGTCACTCGTGATGGATTTACCACTGGCCACCTCCGAGCTATACCATGATGCTATGAGAGAGATTCTTTCTCTATGCTCCACAAAATTCAAGGATGAAGGTTACTCTCCTCTTCCCATAGGAACTAGGTGTCTTGTTTTATCTACTTCAAGGAAGGAGGTCTACACAAGTAATTCCTCATTCAATCGTCAGCCTCATTTATCATCTTGTAGCCAAAAACTATCTATGGATTATTCCAGCCAAAACTAGCTTACTGCTCATCTTTTCCTCTCAACTTTTCTTTCAACTCTCGAGTTGAAGTATCCTGCCTGCTCTTCTCGGGAGATTTTTTTTCTGTACTCTATTTTCTTGTAGATCTATATTTATCCCTAAATTACCTCCTTTCTTTCCTTCCTAAGAAAGATTGCATGGGTCTGAATCCTCATTCATGGTCAGGCCTGGAATCCTTAAAGATGGGTACCCTACCCCATCTCCTCATTAAGTCTTGAGGATGGCCTTCCAACTACTAGCTTGATTGGTAATTCATTTCCAGGTCAGAGGACTATTTAGAAATTACACCTAGTAGGTACTAGTCTAGTGAGGGTAATATCAACCATTCTTGGTTTCCCCTCACCATATCTCTCATATAATCCATGGTATATCTTGGAAAACATTCCCCCTTTCAGCAGTTGTGCAACACTTATTGAAATTCCATTAATAACATAAACTCATGCATTGACCCTTTTATACAAGGTTCATCAAATCAAACATTCACACACATTTAGTTTGCCACAATCTCTTGGCCAATTATAGTTATATTTACAAACTGAGTGAAACATTGGTATTACAATCCCATCCCCATTAAAGGAACATCATCATCCATGTTCTATTTGTCAATGTTCTCTCTATGTACTGAAGTAAACAAAAATGGATATGCCTATATCATGGCATCCTCCATTTCCCATGTTGCCTCATCTTGGCCAAAGTGTTTCTAGTACACCTTGATCCATGCAATGGTTATGTTTCTGAGTGGGATTTCCTTCCTATCTATAATGCATTGAGTTTTTGGTAGGAATTATCCCTCGGGTTCCCCCTGAATCATAGACTAGTCAATAATATGATTATAATCATGTCCATACTTCTTTAATAAATAAACATGGAAAACATTATGGTCCTTCACTATGTAAGGGAATGCTAGTCGATAGGCTAATTGTCCCACTCTACATAATACTTCAAAGGGTCCATAGTACCAGGTTGTCGTATTGGCACAAGCTCCCATCCTCGAGGATCTTCTCCTTGTTGTAACTTGGAGATACACATGATCCCCTGCTTTGAACTCTCTAGGAATCATTTTCAGGTCTGCATAGCTCTTTTGTCTATCCTGGATTATCTTCATATTTTTCCTTATATGAATCACTTCTTGTTCCATTTCCTTTATCACAGATGGCCTGATTGTAACTCTGTCTACTGGGTTATTCCAGTTGCTTGGAAGGTTGCATTGTCTTCCATAGAGGGAATCAAAAGGGATATTTTTTAATGATTCTTGATATCCATTGTTGTAATCAAATTATACCAGTGGTAGGTAGTCCTCCCACTTCTTAGGTTGATGCCTTACATGAATCCTCGTCATGTATTATAATACTTGGTTTACTCTCTCTATCTTCCCATCATTTTGAGGGTGCTAGGATGTACTAAAGATTAATTTTGTTTCAAAACCAAGAAACAGATATTTCCAAAAGTTTGAAGAAAACTTTGTATATATGTTGCATATAATTTATTTAGGCATGCCATGTAGTCTGAATATCTCTTTCATGAATATGTTGACAATATCTATTACTTTCCAAGTTGACTTGAAAGGTATGAAGTGAGAATCCTTTCCCCATTTTTCCACCACCACCATGATGGAATCATTTTGTTTGGCTGATCTTGGAAATCCTCTGATGAAATCTATGGAGATGGTTTCCCATTTCCATCCAGGAATTGGTAGGGGTTGCAACAACCCTTCTAGTTGTCGGTGTTATGCCTTGACTTGCTAATATTCTAGGCATTTAGCTAAGTAATCATCTATGTCCTTTTTTAGTCTAGGAGAATATAATAGTTTTCTAGGGTCTGTGATCATTTTTTGATAACCAGGATGACCAGTATATGGTATTTTGTGTAGTTCATCCATTATGATCCTCTTCAATTCGCTACAATTTGGAATATACAATATTCCCTTATAAGTTAACAAGTCAGAATTAATCATATGATAACCTTCATACTTTGTCCCTATGGGCTCTTGCTTTAGGCATGATGTCACGGTCTTGAAAAATGCATATGTTTCTTATGCAGTTTTGACCCTCTCTTTGATGTTTGATTCACTGGAGCTTACAAATTCCATATGAACTAATTTCATACTTCTACTAAGGGAATTAGCCACCCTTTTCTCTTTTCCTTTCATATGTTTGATTTCAAAATCAAACTCACTAAGGATATCCATCCACCTAGATGGTCTCACATTGATTTTTGGTTGGTCAAACAAATACCTCAACCCACTATGGTCTGTCATAAGTACAAATGTTCTACCTAAGAGGTAATAACTCCACATTTTTAAACAATTCACTATGATAGACAATTCCATATCATGGGTCACATAATTGACTTCATGCTCATTCAATTTTATGGATTCATAGCAAATCACATGTCCTTCTTGCATAATCACTCCTCTGAGACCTTACTTTCATGCATATGTACACACAAGGAATTTTTTGTTTGGGTCTACAATATTTAGCACATGTGCATTGGTTTGAAGGTATTTCATCTCTTGAAATATATCTTCACATTCTGGGGTCCAAATGAATTTAACCCTCTTTTTCTTAAGGGAGGTAATTGGGAAACCAATCTTGGAGAATCCTTTTATGAATATCCTATAGTATCCTTCTAGGCCCATAAAGGATCTGATATCAGATACATCCTTTGGGGTAGGCCAATCAATGATGGATTTAATATTGTCAGGGTCAACTTCCACTCCTTCCTCATAAATAACATGGCCTAGGTAGTGGACTTATTTCTAGAAAAAGTCACACTTATTGAGTTTAGCATAGAGATGATGTTCTCTTAGTACCTAGAGTACTAGCTTGAGATGTTCTTCATTAGCTTCTCTATTCTTGGATTAGATTAGCATATCATCAATGAAAACCAACACAAACCTATCCATGAAATTTCTAAATATGTTATTCATTAAGAACATAAAAGTGGTTTGTGCATTGGTAAAACCAAATGGTACCATCACAAATTCACAGTGACACTATCTTGTCCTGAAGGTTGTCTTGTGGATATCTTCATCTTTAATTCAGAACTGATGGTATTCAGACCTTAAGTATATCTTGGAGAATATGGTAGCACCTCTTAATTGGTCAAACAATTAATCAATCCTTGGCAAGGGATCCTTATTCTTGATGGTCATCTTATTGAGTTGTCTATAATCTATGCATAATCTAAGTGTGCCATTTTTCTTTTTCACGAACAAGGTTGGTGCTCCCCATGGAGACACACTAGGCTGTATGTAGGATTTGTGCCACATCTCCTTCATTTGTATTTTGAGCTCAACTATATCTAGTGTACTCATTTTATAGGGTGTTCTAGACATTGACATTGCTCATGGTACAAGTTCTATTGAAAATTCAATATCCCTTATTGAAAGTAGACCCGATACCTCTTCTAATACATACTTATATTCTCTTAATAGGGGATGGTCCTTTAGGTTGGGTTTGTCACTCTCAATAGAATTTAGTACTTGTATTTAATACAAGGGACATTCCTTTCTGGAATACTTCTTCACTTGGAGGGATGATATTTGTCTCACTGAGACAAGATTATGAATCCCTTGTAGGGTTGTCCGTGTTCCTTCTTCATTTATAGAGTCCAAAGTTTTATTGTAACAGTCCAACATGGTTTTGCGGGAAGCCAACCAGTCCATTCCAATCAGTAGGTCATAAGATCCTAGAATAAGTATGCTCAGGTTTTCTTTGGTGGGTAACCCACTCATGCCAAATTGGCATGATGGTATGACCTTTGTTACTTTTCTTTTGGTTCCAGTGGCTAGTTGTAGCAACCAATAATTAACATGTTTAACTTGTTGCAATTTAAATTTATCAATAGTTTGAGGGGAAACATAACTCAAATTAGAACCAGGGTCAATTAAAATGGAAACATGATGGTTGGAAATCATACCTTCCATCTCCACCATTGAATATTGGTGGTCAACTTGTCTATTATCCAAGGCTGCATAAATTTTTGGTAGGTTCCTAGTCACATCATTGACTGTGGTAGCTTCTTGGATGTTGTAGACCCTCCGAGGGTTATGTTGTATATGTGGACTGTCCCTCAGAAGATGTTCCTTCCCACAACCCCAACATTTTGAGGGATCTCCCTTTGTGTTATCATTCTTACTTTGAGCTGCTATGAATGGTTTATTTCCACTCTGGGATGGAAATTTTTTCTGATACACACTTCTGGAAACAAGGCTCATACTAGAGCTCTTAACAGGGTTCTTAAATTTTAAGGGTTTCAACCCATTCTTCTTGAATCTGGAATTGTTTGTCTTCTTCCAGTATTCATCAAGTTCTTTCTTACTCTTGAATTTCTCATAGAAATACCTTTCTTTTTTAATAGTATATTCTAAGGTATTTGACTCATCAAACTCAATTATGTCTCGGTAGGACTGAGGTAAGCCACTAATAAATCATTGCATATTTACCTTTTCATCATTTATGTAGGGAACATACCTCATCAACTTGAGAAATTTGTTGATATACTCATCTATGGTGAGTTGTTGTAGCTTGAGTTCATAGAACTCCTTGGTCTTCCCATCAAAGTACTTTTATGACAGGTACTTCTTCTTGAAGTATTTCTCAAATTTTTTCCATGAAAATCCCTTCTCATGGACTCCTTTCACTTTCCTAAGGTCTTCCACCAAATGGAAGATTTCCCATCCAGGTTGAAAATGGATATATGAGCCTCTAAGTTTTTAGAGTAGTCATGGACTATGAAGTACTTATCCAAGCTGAGGAACCAAACTTTTTCTTCTTCCTGCTTCTTAATCTCTCCATCAAAGGTGGGTGGTTTGAATTTATTGAATTTTTCAAGGTAATGACTCTTGGAATGTTTCCTCTTCTTTCCTCTCGTTTGAGAATGGGAACTAGTTTTTCCTCTAGAATATTCCTTGGAGTTGTCAGTGTCCTCACCAAAGGAATCTTCCACTGAATGTATCTTGGCTCCATGTTGGGCCTTTTTTGAGGTGTTCCTCCTGGTGTGGCCACTTTCAGGACCATGCTTCTGTATCTCAGGTGGACTTGGATTTTTCTTAGTATGATGCTTGTCCACATGACTCGCAGCTGGACCATGTTGCAATTTCCTTTGTATATATGATAGGATTTGCAGTAGGACTACATTAATTTTAGTCTTCTTTTCCTGCTCATTGATCAACCCTTCATTTTCATCTTTATAACTCTATAATTCTTCCATGAGTCTTCTTACACTTTTGGCCAAATTTGGAGGGGTTTCCACCACTCTCCTTCCACCATATTCTTCATCTCTATTTTGGGAGATCTCCCCCAACTCTTGATGTGTCACCATTCTTTACATTGTATTTCTCCTGTTGTTCACTAACTTCTTGAGTGCTGATAATTTTTTTTATGTTAGTTACTAATCTACCAATTCATGAACAACATATATCATTGCAACGTGGAGTCAGTTCTTTATTTGGAAACATTAGCAACCTAGAATGAAAACTTCCAAAACATATATCAACATTAGAAGGGGGGTAAGGTAAGGTATTACCCCATAAGTTCTCTAATAATATTTTTATGTGACTTGTGCATGAGTCGAAGTAGACCAAGTGATGTTTCCATGCTTCGATACCAATTTGTAACACACCCAACCCCTAAATACCCTTTCTAGGGACACAACATCAAAGTTTCTCTTTTCATAGTTCTTTTTTGGTCCCTAACTTAAGAAAAACCCTCTTAATCATCTTCCCCAAAAATTACATCTCTCATCATTCCCTTGAACCAACTAGCAAGGTCTTCCTCATGATATTGGGCTGAAAATTGAGAGCTAAGAGCCTTCGTTAGCATAAGTTTCAACATTTCAGAAGTTCTCAGACTTCGGGAGTTGAAAAAGTGTTGTCAAATTCTCAGATAGTTGAAGCACAGAGGAGATCAATGGTTTATCTCCTTCATCGATATCCTACGGTTAAGGAAGGGTATTTAGTGATTTGTGCATAACAAACCTTTTTCCAAATCCTCGAAGTCTCGAAATATCGCCATGTGTCCTTATCCCTTTGGCGATCAACATTTGACAATCATCATTGGAACTCCCTTTATCAATCTATACTGAAATCTCCCGAATTGACACCACGTGGCTTGGGCCCTTCGAGGATCGGTGTTCCACGATTCTCTTTGAATATTCCTTTATCATCCAACATTCAAATATTCAAAATTGCCAAAACTATCCAGGCTTCCGGAGTCCCGGACACATCACCATCCATATTGGCCAGGCAGGCATGAACCAAAAAATAACACGGGACAAGGTTCAATAGGTGAAACGTGTCCTCATTAGGGGGCTGACACATGTCATGATCCAATAGGCACAAGGGATGGGTGAATCGACCAAATCTGGTGACATGTGGCACCTTGGTTGCAGGTCCACGTCACCCAGGATGACATCAGTGGCCCATGTCACCCTGATCACATGGTTGTGATTTATCTGCGTGGATATGTAGATCCACGTTCCTCATTACTTCACATCTCTCGGATTCATAGGTTACAAATTCCACTCAACGTAAAACCCTTGAAGAGCTAATTCTTCAAAGTCTCTAATCTAGCATCAAGTGTCTTCATCTTACCAATGGTCAAGATTCACTTCGGCGATCACGACTTCATGGTTTCATAATTTGTAAACTCTTGGTTGGGTTCCTCTGGAGTATGAATTCTTCAGAATATGGGATTTCTTTCCATGTACCCCCTCATCCAATGGTCCTAGTTTAACGATCAACACTTGACGGGGAACGATTAGGGGCCATGTGTTGCTTAACGACACATTCCTGATTAATCAGGTAGTCAAGGGTGGGTCCCTTATATCAACGAATCAGAAGGTTCCTAAAGGATCCAAGGATCGATGATCCATTTCAATTCGACAGTTCGACACTTAGGAGTTTAGTGTGTGTGTCTCCCATTTTTCCCTATAGACCACACTGGATGTATTGCCATGTGTACCTAGTGTCTTTGACTAGGATTTATTCCAGCTTGCAGAGCTTCAGGGGAAACTCACATGTTTCTAAATCAATGAATTCTCAGATTCCCAAATAATAGTTGATTGGTGGACATGCATCCCCCCATTATCAATGGTCTATATTAAATCCACGACTCCATCATTTGGGGGTTTTGATGCTAGACCACTCCTAATCCCCCGAAGTAGCACTTCATCGAAGTACTTAACACCTCCCTTGCTACGTATGATCTAATGGATGATAGAGGTATACATTGGATCCCCAGATCGATGGCCCTCATCGATTCTCAACTTCAGCCTTCGACTATTTTAGAGGATCGTGGAGTCACCAATCCTGAAGTCCGAAAGCTGAAACAGCTAGCTCCTTTCACATGGTTCTATTGGAAAATATTAGGGGCTAAGAGAAATATCGTTTCTATAGAAAATGGGTTAAGGTCATATTCATGAGCCCTCGTTTAGATGGGTGAATGGTATAAAGGAAAAACACCCTTCTCCCACAGAATTCAAACTCTGAAAATCCCACAAAGGTAGAATTCAAGGGATTGACAAGACTTAGATCTTTCATTTGATCCTACCTTGAATGCCCTATGAATTCCCATCCCCTGAATCTCTAGAATCTAGTTTGAGAAAATTCAAATATCATGAAAACATATAAGTTTGCAGAAGTAAAAGAATCTAACTAATATTTGTTCAAAATATTGAAATACTTAATCAAAAACACAGACATTTCATCACCACATCCAACATATTACATAGAGTATGAAAATACTTATCAAAACTAAGAAACATGAAGCAACTATTGAAAGGGGTGCTCATTTCCTCCCAACCATAGGGACAATCACTCCTAACGTATTTACCACCGGCCACCCCCGAGCTAGACCATGATGCTCTGAGAGAGATTCATTCTTTGTGCTCCACAACAATCAGGGATGAAGGTTACTCTCCTCCTCCCATAGGAACTGGGTGTTTGGTTTTCTCTACTTCAAGCAAGGAGGTCTACAAGAGTACTTCCTTAGTCACTCGTCAGCCTCATTTATCATCTTGTAGAAAAACCTTGTTCATGGCTTCTTCCAACCAAAACAAGATTACTGCTCAACTTTTCTTCTTAGTTGTTCTTTCAACTCCTAAGTTGAAGTATCCTTCCTTCTCTTCTCGGGAGATCATGTTTCTCTACTCTATTGTCTTCCAGATCTGTATCTATCCCCTAATTACATCCTTTCTTACCTTCCTCAGCAAGGTTGCATGGGTCAAAATCCCCATTCTTGGTCAAGCCTAGAAGCCTTACAGATGAGTACCCTTCCCCATATCATCATCAACATTTGAGGATGGTATTTCAACTACCAGCCTGATTGGAAATTCATTTCTAGGTCAGAGGACTATTGATAAATTACACCCAATAGGTAATGGTCTGGTGAGGTTCATCTCAACCATTCTTGATTTCCCTTCACCATCTCTCTCATAACATTCATGATCTATCTTGGAAAACTTTCCCCCTTTCAGCAGTTTTTGAACACATATTCAAATTCTATTAATAACAAAAACTCATACATTGATCCCTTTATACAAGTTTCATCAAATCAATCATTCACACATAGTTAGTCTTCCATAGTCTCTTGGCTAGTTACAGTTATATTTAGAAAATGGGGGAAATAAGGGTATTACAATCCCATCCCCCTTAAAGGAACATAATCCTCGATGTTCTATTTTTCGATGTGTTTTGTATGTACAGAGGTAAACAAAAATGGATATGTATGTCTCATGGAATCCTCCATTTCCCATGTAGCCTCATTTGGGCCAAAGTGTTTCCATTGTACCTTGATCTGTGCAATGGTTTTTTTCCTGAGTAGGGTTTCCTTTCTATCTATTATGCATTTAGGTTCTGGAAGGAATTCTCCCTCGGGTTCCACTGGAATCAAAAACCACTCAATAATATAATTAGAATCATGTAGATACTTCTTTACTAAACAAACATGGAAAACCTTATGTGCCTTCACTATGGGAGGGAGTGTTAGTCGATAGGCTATTGATCCCACTCTATCCAATACTTCAAAGGGTACACAATAGTGGGGTGCGAGCTTGGCACATGTTCCCATCCTCAAGGAGCTTAACCTAGGTCTATCTCGGAGATACACATGATCCCCTACTTTCAACTCTCTAGGAGTCCTTTTCAGGTCTGCATAGCTATTTTTTCTATCCCGGGCTATCTTCATATTTTTCCTAATATGAATCACTTGTTGTTCCATTTCCTTTAGCATATCCATCCCGATTGTAAATCTATCTACTGGGTTGTTCCATCTAATTGGAATGTTGCATTGTCTTCCATAGAGGTATTTTAAAGGTCTCATTTTTAATGACTCTTGATAGCCATTCTTGTAAGCAAAATCTACAAGTGGTAGGTAGTCCTACCACTACTTAGGTCAGTGCATTACATGCATCCTCATCATGTATTCTAATACTTGGTTTACCCTCTCTGCATTCCCATCTTTTTGAGGGTGATAGGTTATACTAAAGAGTAATTTTTTTTCAAAACCAACAAACAAATATTTCCAAAATTTTGACGTAAATTTTGTATCTCTGTCGGATATAATTTCTTTAGGCATGCCATGTAGTATGAGAATCTCTTTCATGAAGATACTGGAAATATATATTTCCTTGTAATTTGAATTGACATGTATGAAGTGATCAACCTTGCTCAGTTTTTCCACCACTACCATGATGGCATCGTTCTGTTTGGTTGATCTTGGAAATCCTGTGATGAAATCCATGGAGATGGTTTCCCATTTCCAGTCAAGAATTGGTAGGTCCTTCAATGACCATGTTGGGTTTTGGTTCTCTGCCTTGACTTGATGGCATTCTAGACATTTAGCTAATTAATCAACTATGTCCTTTTTAGGTCTAAGCCAATAGAACAGTTTCCTAGTGGTTGTGATCATTTTCTGATAACCAGGATGACCAATATATGTTGTTTTGTGTAGTTCATACATTATGAAACTATTCAAGTCATCAAAATTTGGAATATACAATATTCCCTTATAAGTTATCAGATCATCATTAAGCATATGGTAACCTTCATACTTCATCCCTATGGGATTTTTCTTTAGGCATGTTGTCACGATCTTGAAAAATTTTGACCCTCTCTTTGATGTCTGATTCACTGGCACTTACAATGTCGAAGTGAAATACTTTTATACTTCTATGAAGGGAATCAACCACCATGTTCTCCTTTCCTTTGATATGTTTTATTTCAAAATCAAACTCACCAAGGAGAACTATCCACCTAGCTTGTCTCACATTCAGTTTTGGTTGGTCAAACAAATACCTAAACCCACTATGGTCTGTCATAAGTACAAATATTCTTCCTAAGATGTAACTCCTCCACATTTTTAAAGAATGCACTATGCTGGCCAATTCGATATCATGGGTCACATAATTGACTTCATGCTCATTCAATTTTCTGGATTTGTAACAAATCACATGTCCTTCTTGCATAGGGACTCCTCCGAGATGTTCCTTGCAGGCATCTATATACATATGGAAGTCTTTGTTTGGGTCTACAATCTTTAGCACAGGCGCATTGGTTAGAAGGTATTTTGTCTCTTGAAATATTTCTTCACATTATGGGGTCCAAATGAATTTAACCCCCATTTTCAAAAGGGAGGTAATTAGGCAACCAATCTTGGAGAATCCTTTTATGAATCTCCTATAATATCATGCCAGGCCCATAAAGGATATGATATCAGATACATTGTTTGGGGTAGGCCAATCCATGATGGATTTAATCTTTTCAAGGTCAACTTCCACTCCTTTCTTAGAAATAGCAGGGCTTAGGTAGTGGACTTGTTTCTAGAAAAAATCACACTTATTGACTTTAGCATAGAGCTTCTTTTCTCTTAGTACCTAGAGTAATAGCTTGAGATGTTTTTCATGTTATTCTCTCTTCTTGGAATATATTAGGATATCATCAATGAAGACCAACACAAACCTATGCAAGAAATTTCCAAACATGTTATTCACTAACCACATAAAAGTGGTTGGTGCATTGGTAAGATGAAATGGAACCACCACAAATTCATAGTGACCATATCTTTTCCTAAAGGTTCTCTTGTGGATATCTTCATCTTTAATTAAAACAAATTAGTATATAGAAGTCAATTCAATCTTGGAGAATATGGTAGCACCTCTTAATTGGTCAAAAAAGTCATCAATCCTTGGCAAGGGATACTTATTGTTGATGGTCATATTATTGAGTTGTTTATAATCTATGCACAATCTGAATGTGCCATCTTTATTTTTCACAAACAAATCTGCTGCTCCCCATGGAGACACACTAGGTCGTATGTAGACTTTGTCCCAAATCTCCTTCAGTTGTAGTTTTAGCTCAACTACCTTTGGTGTACTCATTTTATACAGTGTTATAGACATTAGCACTTTTCTTGGTACAATTTCTATTGAAAAGTCAATATCCCTTCTTGGAGGTAGACCTGGTACCTCTTCTGGGAATACATCTTTATAATACATCTTTAAATTCTCTTAATAGGGGATGTTCCTCTAGGATGGGTTTGCCATTCTCAACAGACTTTAGTACTTGTATTTCATACAAGGGACATCCCTTTATGCAATACTTCTTCACTTGGAGGATTGATATTTATCTTACTGAGACATGCTTTTGAATCCTTTGTAGGGTTACCCTTCTTCCTTCTTCATTTTTAAACTCCAAAGTTTTACTATAACAATCCAACTTGGTTTTGTGGGAAGACAAGCAATCCATGACAATTAGCAGGTCATAAGATCCTAGAGGAAGTATGTTTAGGTGTTCTTGGGCGGGAAACCCACTTGTGACAAATTGACATGTTGGTATGACTTTTGTTACTTTTCTTTTGGTTCTAGTGGCTAGTTGTACTAGCCAAGATTTAACATGTTTAACTTGTTGCAATTTACATTTCTCAATAGTTTGAGGGGAAACATAACTCAAATTAGAACTAGGATCAATTAAAATGGAAACAGGATGGTTGGAAATCATGCCTTCTATATCCACCAGTGAATATTGGTGGTCATCTTGTCTATTATTGAAGGCTGCATAAATTTGTGGCAGGATCTTCGCCACATCATTGACTGTGGTAGCTTCTTGGATGTTGTATACCCTCCCAGGGTTCTGTTGTCTATGAGAACATTCCCTCAGTAGATGTTCCTCTCAATAACCCCAACATTTCAATGGTTCTCTCTTTGTGTTATCAATCTTACTTAGAGATTCTCTGAATGGTTTATTTCCACTCTGGGATGGAAAATTTTGTCGATACAAATTTCTGGCAGGAAGGCTCATCGTAGAGCTCTTACTAGTGTTCTTAAATTTCGAGGGATTAAACCCCTTTTTATTGAATCCTGAATTTTTTTCCTTCTTCCACTTTTCATGGGGTTATGTGTTACTCTTGAATTTCTCATATAAATACCTTTATTTTAGAATAATATATTCTAAGCTCTTTGGCTCATCAAACTCAATTTTATCCTAGTCGGACTAAGGTAAGACACTAATAAATCATCTCATATTTACCTTTTCATCCTTCATGTAGGTCAAATACCTCATTATCTCAAGAAATTTGTTGATATACTCATCTATGGTGAGTTGTCCCAGCTTGATTTCATATAACCCATTGGTCTTCCCATCAAATTGCTTTTCTGATAGCCACTTCTTCTTGAAGTATTTCCCAAATTGTTTCCATGAAAATTCCTTCTCATGGACTCCTTTCACATTACTAAGGTCTTCCCAACAAATGGAAGTTTTCCCATTCAGGTTGAAAATGGCTATCTGATCCTTTATGTTTTCAGAGTACTCATGGAATCTGAAGTACTTCTTCAAGCCGAGGATCCAAAATTCTACTTCTTCCCCCTTACTAATATCTCCATGGAAGGTGGGTGGTTTGGATTTCTTGAATTATTCAAGGTCATGACTCTTGGAATGTTTCCTCTTGTTTCCTCCCCTCTAAGAATGGGAACTAGTTTTTCCACTAGATGATTCGTTTGATTTTTAGTGTCCTCATGAGAGGAATATTCCATTGAATGTATCTTGGCTCAATATTGGGCCTTATTTGTGTTATATAAATATTTTCCTCACCATTACTATCTTTCACATAGGGCTTTTTTCCATTTCCCTATGTATACTTATCATACCCTTTTGATGAATCCATAGCTAAAAATATACATTTTTCCACATATACGCTCCCTATATGCTATGCAAGATGCGTATACTCTTGTTGATCCACTACAGCCTGTGTACATAGGGATTTGTGCCAAAAATACAAAATGAGGTCAGTTTTCCATGTCATGATAGGATATCTCTGATCCTTGGCCTTCCATATACTGGAAATGTTCCGAGTCAACCCTTCAGTTGCATCCTAAAGGCTATAAGAGCACAATTTCGACCTATGGAAAAAAGGAGAAAGCATTCAACTTTGAGAGAAAAATTACTCTGGAGAAATTACTTCATATTGAGTCTGCATCCCTCTATCACTCAAGTATGAACACAGTGTTCAGCCCCCAAGCTCTTTCCCTATTTTTGAGAGGACCTCATTGCCTTTTTCTATGAGCTTGTCTTTGGTGGAGGATTGAAGTGGTGGAGACCATGTTGGAAGGAACTCAGTTTCTTGGTTTCGAACCATTCCGACACAGAAGTCTGTATCGTTGTCATTTCTACTGATCAATTATTGATAGAAATACTCCTTTCCCTTCATATTTGTATCTTGCAAATATATGATTATTATCCATGGGAGTGTTTGTAATGCTTATTAATGGATTATGCTATCTAATGTGTTAACCCATTTTATATTATCACTGTATAATTGCTATGCTTGTTTTTCGAGAACTTCTTGCAGGTATAAAGCTTTGGGTCAAAGTGCTCAATGGTGGAACATCATCAAACGTTGGATCAAGGTAGGCCTCTTTATTATATAACACATTAGTTTTTATAGCATATGTTGGAATTGAGTTGATTTCTGCAGTCATACCTGTCTGTTGTAGTTTACCCTTAGCCATAGAGAGTTTTTCCCTTGTAACATACATGGAGAATCCACTGGGGATAGAGGCAAACTTGAAGTTTGCTTACCCCCTTCTTACACTCTGTCAACTGACCTTTCATATTGGTCAGCAATGAGGTACACCAATCATAGATAGTGGGTCTCTCACACTCCAATGCATAAAACATAAGTGGCATCGATGCTTGATGCAATGAGGCCGAACCTATAATATTGGTAAGCATGAGCACAATGATCTTTAGACTGAGGTTACTTATAGTCCAGATGGGGACTTGGCTTCCTACCATGGGATTCCCTGCAACACAGTGGGCCTCGATATACTCCTCGATCTTCATCTCACTCCCCGCTCCATGTGACTTGAGGTTCACAACCTCTCCTCGGTGTGAAAGACCAGTTAAGAAGTAGATGTCCTCTACTTCGATCCTTAATGGTTTTCCATCAAGGATAAATCTCTCGCTATCAGGATCCCAATATCCGATCAACATCTCCAACAAACTGAATTGGGCCCTCATTCCCTTGAGAGCCCAAAACTTGTATAAACCACATCTTTTTAGAGTCGCTTGAGCCACTGGAACCCGATCCACTGCTGCATCTACCTCCTCATGCTCACACTCTCTCCATTCCAACACCATCCTGGAAAAAACAAATAATTTTTGAGTTAGAAACCCCTTTTTTTTTCCTTTTGTGTACATATAAACCACTTTACTTACTCACAGTCATTGGTAGGGCTTGATATATGCCTGTTGTGGTTCACACAACGATGTATATCTAGTCATATATGTGACCTATTTAGAGAAACCCGTGTATACCGAAAACCCCAAGTTGCACCCTCAGAAACTAACAAAATAGAACCTACTTCAAAAATGTAAAGTACTAAATTTGAATAATATGGGATGAAGAGTTACCTGATCCAGACGGTTCATGATTATGTTTCCTATCGCTCCCACAATTGTCGTTTGAATCTTGGAGGCATTTTTAATCCAAATTGCACTGTTTGGGTAAAAATCAAAATGATATAGTAATTTGTGATTTTGTTACTATTTATAATATATTTTTACCCACTTGATATAGTTTCATGCTATTTTTTCACCTAATGGACTAATTCAAGAATGGTTCTAAGCTGGTTTTGTAGTTTTGACTCAGTTTTCTTGTGGATTTCAACGTCATAGTTGACCGTTTGTCTCCTCAGGCAGGTATACTCATAACCTAGCATATAGGATAGGTATCTACTCCATCATGCATTTTGCATTATCCTTCACTGCTTCTTTTTATGCCTTAGGGATGAACCCATTTATTGCGACACATAACCCCCCAACTGTTATTAATAGTGTCGTTAATAAATCGTAGAGACTTACCAAACATGGTTACCCTAGTTAGAAACTCTTTGTCATTTGGTACCCATTCTGAGTTTTTCCTTAGGACTGGGAGTCCATTATAATTCAATACATGACTGTATGATGAGCCTCATTTATCATTCATGCACACGAAGCCTTATTACCCACCGACTCTCAAAAACGAGTCGTAGTTAAGCTCTTTTCCGACTCATCTAAAAACTGAGAAGATCACCAAGTGATTTGTCCCTTTCATGCTCGTTAAAGTTGGATTTGAAAGATCATGAGTCTTAATTAAGCTCTTTTCCGACTCGCTACCAAAAATTGAAAAGATTGTCGAGTGAACTTGTCTTTTTCACACTCGTAAATTGGATTTGAAAAGATGTCTATTTGGCACAAGTTTACCTCTTTTTCACACCAAGTAGGCTAAAATATATAAAAAATGACATTTTTTGGCATTAAGTTATGATTGCATCTCATGCCCTTACTTGCAGTATTGAGCCTTTAGCCAATTCTCGCTTTGTGTAATAAATTGTTGCCTGAGCAGTTTGCATCCTCAACCAAGCAGAGCCTTATTTATATCCTTTGCAATTTGACAACCTATACCCTAGAGGGAACATCACCTCGAGTGTCCATATCCCACTTGCATTCCATTGCATTAAGCATAGGTACGTTCCACTGCTGGAACTAGTTTTGCTTACTTGCGACACTCGTTCCCTCCTCTGTATCATAGCATTCATTTGTTATGAAAAAACAAAAAAAGACGGGTGACAAGGGAGTACTATACTATAATTGGTAGTAGTTGTGTCGCCTTTGAACAGAGGACAAAGTTATTGAGTCATTTTGTCACCATAATTTTGGGTTTAGCATGGCCTTAGGAAGTTGATCTCGCTACAGAATTTTCTCTACCAACTGGATACTCTTCCAGTCTCTACAAAGAACATTATGGATGCCTCATGCATCTAATTGTCACATCATTGATTCCATGATGTTGGAGTCAACCATATATCTCATGCTCTTGTTCAAAGGAATTCTATCAACCTATGTTGGTCACTCCTCAGAAATATTGACTTCGCATGTCAGCCATACCCTCAGTTTTGTCTCAGAATCACATGATAATTTGGTCTTATCATGCACCCTGGCCCTACTTTCATCATTTTTAGGTCACCTTGAACTTAGAAATCAACACTTCATCATTGGTCATTGACTGGGTGGTTTCCCTTGTGTTCGATGACAAGACATCTATTCTCACTTTGGGATTCATGCAGTGTCTTGGATTCCATTAGCCTTATTGATGGTTTCCTCACCTTTGTCAGCAATTTTTCATCATTGGCTTCTATTCAAAGGGTCTTTTTCGTGTACCTCTTGCATTTGGCACACGCGGAGGATGAAAAGGGTCATTGGTTTGTGAACATGTTCTTCGTCCGATCTCCACCAAATCATGAAGCTCTTGCTTTGTTCCTCATGTGGACTGATGAGAGATGCCTCAATGCTCTTCTTTCAATGGGTCTCTTTCCATCGACTTCAACTCATTTATTTTGGATATGGGACCTAGAGTTTTATGAGTACCTTGAGGCTTGTATTCATTAGTGGTAGGCTCTCTCGCCATTGAAAGATGGTAATACATCATTGTCTCATGATCAATGGATTTATCAAGCGTTTGACACCAACTCCTTTATTCACCCTTGTAGAAATGTACTCGGTGACTTGATACCTACTTTCATTATTGGTAGGTTGTCTCGCATATGTTAACGGTATACCTCAATGACTGATAATCAAACGATGTCTCATTGTGTTCAATCTCAGCTCATTTATTGACATGGTGTAGACTTGCACCCTTGGCGAATAATGTAGAAGACTTGAAGACATCACTATATGGCCACAACTTTCCTGAGTTTTTTCTTCCCATTCATTGGACCATTACATATTTGACTTCAGTGATCATGGGAGATTAGATTGTATCCTGTGGTATACATATATCTTCAGATTTATTTTGAGACTAGTTTCACTGGGCCTTGTTCGTGACTATGACAACTTTTGGCATGTAACCGCATTTGTATTTTCCTGTTCATGGCCATGAACACTTGTTTGGTATATTTTCCACATGGATCTGCCTTTTATTCTTGGTAGCCATGTATGTAAAGTTAGTACATAATGTAATGAATAATTGAGTTCATACAACTGCTTCTCTACCACTCCACTTCTGGGTTATTGATAATGTATTTCGTCCATCACAGATACTCCTCTGATCTCATGCATTAGGTGGCATCTGTTATAGAAAGATTTGCCTCACCATTTCTATCTTACATAAAGGGCCCTTTTCCATTTCCCTATGAAGACTTATCATTCCCTTTTGATGAATCCAGAGCTAAAAATATACATTTTTCCACATATACTCTCCCTATATGCTATGCAAGATGTGTATACACTTGTTGATCCACTACAACTTGTGTACATCGGGATTTGTCCTAGAAAATACAAAATGACGTCAGGTTTCCATGTCACACCATGAGATATTTGATCATTGGCCTTCCATATACTAGAAACATTCTGACTTGACCCTTCAGTTGCATCCTGAACGTTATAAGAGCACAATTTTGACCTATGGAAAAAAAGGAGAAAGCATTCAAATTTTAGAGAAAAGTTACTCTGGATAAATTACTTCATATTGAGTCTGCATCCCTCTGTCCCTCAAGTTTGAACACTGTGTTCAACCCCCAAGCTCTTTCCCTATTGTTGAGAGGACCTCATTGCTTCTTTCCTATGAACTTGTCTTTGGTGGAGGATTGAAGTGGTAGAGACCCAGTTGGAAGGAACTCGGTTTCTTGGTTTCGAACCATGATGACACGAAATTCTGTATCGTTGTCACTTCTGTTGA
Source organism: Picea engelmannii (assembly GCA_009831015.1). Lineage (NCBI taxonomy): Eukaryota > Viridiplantae > Streptophyta > Pinopsida > Pinales > Pinaceae > Picea > Picea engelmannii. The sequence goes on from ML789742.1 coordinate 593,818, forward strand.
TCAATTATTAATATAAATGCTCCTTTCCCATCCTATTGGTATCTTGAAAATACATGATTATTATCCATGGGAGTGTTTGTAATGTTTATTAATGGATTATGCTATCTAATGTGCTAACCCCTTTTATATTATCATTGTATACTTGCTCTTCTTGTTTGTTGAGAACATATTGCAGGTATAAATATTTGGGTCAAAGTGCTCAATGGTGGAACATCATCAAACGTTGGATCGAGGTAGGCCTCTTTATTATATTTCACATTAGTTTATATAGGATATGCTGGAATTGAGTTGATTTCTACAGTCATACTTGTCTGTTGTGGTTTACCCTTGGCCATAGAGAGTTTTTCCCTAGTAACACTTTGAGGTGCTCCTCTTGGTGTGACCACTTTAAGGACCATACTTCTATATCTCAGGTGGACTTGTATTTTTCTTGGTATGATTCCTGTCAACATGACTGTCAGTTGGACCATGTTGTTGTTTCCTTTGTATATATGATAGGGTTTGTAATAGGACTTCATTAATTTCAGTCTACTTTTCATGCTCCTTGATCATCCTTTCATTGTCATCCTTATAACTCTATAATTATTCCAGGAGTCTTCTTACCGTTTTGACCAAATTTGGAGGGTTTTCCACAACCCTCCTTTCATCAGATTCTTCCTCTCTATTATGGGAGCTCTACCCCAACTCTTGATGTGTCACCATCCTTTAAGTTGTATTTCTTTTTGTGTTCAATAACTTATTCAGTGCTGATAATTTTTTTTATATTAGTTACTAACATACTAATTCATTAACAACATATATCATTGCAAGGTGAAATCAATTCTTTATTTGGAGACATTAGCAACCTATAGTGCAAACTTCCAAAACATCTATCAACAATAGAAAGGGGGTAAGGTAGGGTATTACCCCATAAGTTCTGTAATAATATTTTTATGCAACTCTGGAATGACCCCAAATAGGCCAAGGTTTGTTTCAATGCTCTAATACCAATTTGTAACACACCCAACCCATAAATACCATTTCTAGGGATGGGGCATCCATTTTTTTCTTTTCCTAGTTCTTTTTCGGTCCCTAAATTAATAAAAACCTCGTTAATCAGCTTCCCCAAAATTTACATCTCACACTGTTCCCTTGAACTAGCTAGCGGGGTATTCCTCATGACCTTGAGCTGAAAACTAGGAGCTAAGATCCTTCATTAGCATAGGTTTTGACACTTTGGAAGTTCCCAGACTTCGGGAGTTCCAAAAGTGTTGTCAAATTCTCAGATCTCCGAACCACGAATGAGATCAATGGTTCATGTCCTCTGCCGATATCCCACACTTAAGGAGGGGGATTCAAATATCTGCGTGTAACACACATTTTTCCAAATCCTCAAAGTGATGAAATATCACCATATGTCCTTAGCCCTTCGACGATCATTATTGGACCTCCCTTTTCAACCTATACTCAAACCTCTCAAATTCATGCCATGTGTCTTGGGACCTTATGTGTTTGGTGTCCAAATATTCTCTTTGAATATTCCTTTATCATTCTATGTTTGAATCTTATGAACTCCTAAAACTATCCATACTCCCAGAGTCCTGGACACATCACCAACCATATTGGCCAGTCAGGCACAAACCAATAAATAACACGCAGTAAGGGTGAAGAGGTGAAACGTGTCCTCATTAGGGGGTGACATGTGTCATTCTATAATATGCATAAGGGATGTGTAAATTCACCAAATCTGGGTGACACGTGGCAGCTTCGTTGCAGGTCCATGTAACCCGGGATGATGTCAGTGTCCCACGTTGCCCCCATAACATGACTGAGATTTATCTATGTGGATATGTATATCCATGTTCTTCATTACTCCTAGGCTCTGGGATTCAGAGTTTACCGATCTTATCGAATTAAAACCCCCAAAGAGCTAAGTCTCTAGATTCTCTAATCTGACACCAAGTATCCTCATCCTACCAATGGTAGAGATTCACCTTGGTGCTCACAAATTCAATGGTTTCATACTTTGTAAACCCTTGGTTGAGTTCCTTCGGAGTACAAAGTCTCTAGACTATGGGATCTCTTGCCACATACCCCCTCATCCAACGATCTTAGTTCAATGGTCAACACTTGACAGTGAACGAGTAGGGGCCACATGTCACTCTACGATGCATTTTTGATTAGTCGGGTAGTCAAGGGTGGGTCCCTTAGATTGACGGTCCATGTAACTTTGATAGTTCAACACTTGATATTTCGGTCTATGTGTCTCCTCGATTTCCATTCGGATCACGTACGATCTTTCACCACATGCACCTAGCATCTACGACCAGGACTTACTCTAGATTGAAGAGCTTCAGGGGAAAATTGCTTGTTTCTAAATCATCGAATGCCAATATTCCCAGATAATTATTGGTTGGTGGACATGTGTCCCTCCATTATCAAAGGTCTAAATGAACTCTATTAATTTGACATTTAGGAGTTTTGATGCTAGACCACTCTTAATACCCTGAAGTAGCACTTCTCTGGAGCACTTAACACCTCCCTTCCTACATCCAATCTAACGGTCGGTACAGGTCTACATTGGATCCCCAGATCAATGAACCTCATCTATTCATAGCTTCTTCCTTTGACTATTTTTTAGGATCATGGCGTCACCAATCCTGAAGTCCCGATGATATAATTGCTATCTCCTTTTGTACTAGCGTAGGTTTCCTCAGCCCTGGTCAGATTGTTCTCTTGGAAAATATTAGGGGCTAAGCACAATATCCTTTCTGTAGAAAAGGGGTTAAGGGCATGGGAATGAGCCCTTGGTCAGATGGGTGAATGTTCTAAAGAACAAATTCCCTTCTCCCACAAAATTAGAACTCGAACAATCTTGCTAAGGTAAACTTCATGGGATTGATAGGACTTAGATATTTTAGTCGATCCTACCCCGCCCCTCCTATGGATTCCCATCCGCTGAATATATAGCGGCTAATCTGAGAAAATTCAAAGATCATGAAAACATAACACTTTGCAAAAGTAAAAGTGCATCTCTATTATTTGATCAAAATACTGAAATACTTAATCACAAACACAAACATTTCAACATCACATCCAACATATTACACAAAGTATGAAAATACTTATCATAACTAAGAAACATAAAGCTACTGTTGAAAGGGTTGCCCATTTCCTCCCATCCATAGGCACAGTCACTCATGGCGGATTTACCACTGGTCACCCCCAAGCTATCCCATTATTCTCTAAGAGATATTATTTCTCTGTGCTCCACAATAGTCAGGGATGAAGGTTACTCTCCTCCTCCCACAAGAATTTTGTTTCTGGTTTTCTCTACTTCAAGAAAGCAGGTCTGCATGAGTACTTCCTCAATCACTCATCAAACTTGTTTATTGGATTGTAGCCCAACCCTGTATTTTGCTTATCCAACCAAAAATAGCTTACTGCTCAACGTTTCCTCTCATATTTTCTCCCAAGTCCGAGTGGAATTATCCTCCCTTCTCTTCTTGGTAGAGTGTTTTTATCTACTTTGTTGTCTTGCATATCTGTCTCTATCCCTGAATTACCTCCTTTATTTCCTTCCTCATCAAGGTTGCATGGGTATGAATCCCCATTCATGGTTAGGCCTAGAAGCCTTATAGATGGGTACCAAAGCTGTTGGCCCTTGACCAAGTTTTGAAGAATACTTGGTCATATTTGACCACTTTTGGGACTGTGACATCTTACCAAGGAAGGAGCACAATGTGAAGCAGAAAGTAATGAAGAAAGACCTATTTTTGGGTCCATTTTAGGGTTTTGGGTTGATTTAATGGGAAAGGGATGTCAACGTGTAGGTTTACCCACATTTAGGCCCATTTTGTAATCTATAAATAGGCAATGTAAATAGAGGATAAGAGAGGAAAGGATGATAGTAAGGTAGTACATCTATGTGATGTATAACTGAAATCTTAGTGCTAGTAACTGGATCTGTGTGATTGGATGTATCTTAGAGTGCTTTGTGCATGAGATCAGAAATCTAAGTGCAAGTTGTTGTAGTCTTGTGCTGAAGAGCAAGGAAGAAGGATAATATAAATAAGACTTTGTGGATGTAGCCCCAAGGTGGGAGTGAACCATGGTAACTATGTGTGTAGTGCTTTGTTCTTCGCTCTAATGTTTTTATCACTTTCTTAGCTAAGTTCTTGATGTGATTAAGTAGATCTAGTTATGCTCTATCCTGATGATATATGAATGAATGTTAGATCTGATATATAATATGCTTAGTTCTTGATCTATTGAATCTAGCCTATATTTATGTGGCTAAGTACTAAATCATACTTAGTATAAGTATTCACTGTGATGCTTTGTGCTTTCGACGAAGTGTATTAATGAATGTATGTTAAGGAATAACTGATGCTAAGTGTGCTGTAAGAAAGATAATCACAGATCTGTGTCCCAGCTAAGGTTGTAGACATCTGAGTCCTGCGACCGCCCCTGCCTCTACCTCGGGTGAGACTTCATTTTCTTCACAGGTGTTGTTGAAAGGGCTTGTAGTTAGGGTTTTGTTGGTGTGCTCTTGAGCGTTGAACCCTGGGTTTTCCCCTGTGCCAACATAACCCCATCTCCTCATTAACTCTTTAGAATGGCCTTCCAACTACCATCTTGACTGGTAATTCATTTATGGGTCAGAGGACTGTTGAGAAATTACACCTAGTAGGTACCGGTCTGGTGGGGCTTATATCAACCATTCTTGGTTTCCCCTTACCATCTCTCTCATAGAATCCATGTTCTCTCTTGAAAAATTGTCCCCCTTTCATCATTTTTGCAACACATATTCAAATTATATTAATAACATAAGCTCATACATTGACCCTTTTATACAAGGTTCATAAAATCAAACATTCAAAAACATTTATTTTTCCGTAGTCTCTTAGGCAGTTATAATTATATTTAAAAACTGGGAGAAATAGGGGTATTACACAATCTATTCTCTATGGATCAAGTGCCTTCCTCTTTTCAGAGGGAATCTAGGCCCATGCACATGAAATGAAAATACGAAAGTGGGTCACTTCTAGTTTGAGGTCGATCCAAGCCTCGTAGAGGGTGTTATCCTTGACATATCTATTGGGAGATTTTTTTTGGATGAAAGTTTCACATTTAAGTGATTCTTCCCATAATATCTATGGAAGTGACTTAGCACATAGCATGCAAGATGGAATCTCTTTTAGAGATCTATTTTTTCCCTCAACATCTCATTTTTTTTGTGGAGTATAAGGAACCATGTGCTACAACTGAATCCCTGCCTCATGACAAAGATTCTGTATCTCATGGTTGACATACTCTCCGCCATTATTAGTTCAGAGGATTTTGATTTTCTTTCCTGGATGTGTCTCAAAAAGGGCTTTTAAATCTTTGAGGTGTTCAAAGGCCTCTGATTTTTTGCTAAGAAAGAAAATCCATGTGAAGCGTGAGATATCATCAACAAAAATGAGCATGTACCTTTCTTTTTTTATTCATGGATGTTGAAAAGGGCCCATGAGGTCACTATGAATCAGATCTAAAGGATAGGAAGCTCTCTGAGTCTTTCCTTTATCGAATTTATCTTGAGGGTGTTTTCCAAGAACACATCCCTCAAAAATTCCTTTGGAGAAGTGGATGTCGAGTAGACCATCAACCATTCCCTTCTTGCTAATTTGTTGCATATATTTGAAATTCAAATTCCCAAACCTTTGATGCCATGTCCTACTACTTCCATCATCATGGGTAAGAAGTAATGCAGAATCTGGTTCAATAAATTCAGAAAATGTGTAGATTCTAGATTGATGATTTACCTCACCGGTAGCAACCCTGGAATTCATTTGCATGTCATACATATCCATTGCATCAGGTGTTAATATTACTCTCTTTCCAGTGCCATATTTAGCCATCTTACACAGGGAAATAATATTGATGGAAATTTTGGGAACATGTAGCACATTCTCGAAGCTTCCGTTTGTGAATTAAATCCTTCATTTGCTAGTGACATCGACTGGAGAGTTGTCTTCCATCATAATAGGAGGACCTTTGCATGCATCCAATGAAGAATAAACCAATTTTTTGGAATCCATGTGGTGCCATGCTTCTAAATCTATGATCCAAGCATCGTGAGAGGAGTTGATGACAATCAAAGCATGGCTAGAATTGCCTTTCTTAGGATTCTAATCTCTTGGCTTCTTGTTATTTGCACCTTTAGGGATGTGATCTCCAAGGTTGTTTTGATGAATTATCTGGGTCATTAGATCTATCTGGTTTTTCAAACATGTGGATTTTGGATGGAATCCTTCATGGAAGTAAGATCACTTATCCCCTATTCTTCCATTTCCACCTTTGGATATGGAGTCATTGTTGAAGGGGTTTTAGTAACCTTCCTTCTTCGGATTTACATGTGCTTTCCTTTTTTATTTATATTTAGATTTTTGATATTGATGACCACTTCCATCTTGCACAGTAATTGCATGTGCCTTTGGGCCTTTTATTTTTCCCATGTTCATGAGCTTTCTCTACTCTTGTGTCAGAGACTCGATAAAGTCCTCAAGAAAGGGAATATTCCAAGTAGATCCAAATGTGAATCTAACTGAATGAAATGTGGATAAAAAAAATGAGTATTCTATACCAAGTTTGGATAGAATGGTTAAAACCATTTGTTTCTCCTCCTTAGATTTATCAACCACGCAAGACTTGAGTTGCGACAACAAATCCTTATATTTGGTAAAGAAATATTGGAGATTGTCAAATATTTTTGGATCCAATGTGAGAAATTCCACCTTGAGAATGTGTCCCCTCATCTCATCCTATTTTCCAAAAAATGATTCCATGGTGGTCCAGACTTTATTGGGGGTTTATAGGAGGATATGTGAAAGAAAATTTCATGAGAAATGAGACTGCAAATTGTTCCAAATGCTTCATCCATTCGATTTAGATACTTGAATTTTTCTACGGTTGATGTTGGTTTTGCCTCTATGGTCATTGTTAACCTGTACATTCCTATGCTTCGAATATGAATTATTGTCTTCTCCTTCCATGCAAATAAGTTGTAAGGTGTAATAATGAATTGTTTTGGAAATTCCATTTTTCCAGTGTCTTCAATTTTGGTAACTGCAAAAATAATTTGGTGTCTTTTTACTAGCAATTTGTTGTCTCTAATACCATACAAATGTGTTGAACCTACACAAAATAGATCTATATGGGAATTAACATACACATTTGCAGAGAAAAGAGAAGAAAAGAGAAGAAGAAGAGAAAGAATGGAAGAATTCTCATTAACCAAATGAATGAATGATAATTTACACATGATATATTTTGCATAACTCAACCAATGTGCATTGGAGGAGAAGCCAATGTGCCATAGTGGTGTTCTAGAGTGATTTGTACACACACCAATATTTATGGAAGTAAAATTACACCTAGTCTATTATATTAGGTAGTTACGAGAGTGAACTTCCACCTAGCTGATTTAACTACTCTATTAGTATTCAATTAAATGACTGAAACAAATTGAAGTGAGGAGGAGATCAGGGAATCATGGGTAATGCGCTAGTCTGGTGATGATCCCAAGGATAATGTGCATTATCTGCTGATGATCCCATTGTTGCATGGTTATAATCCCAATGTGGCATCTAGAATCCACTCAACTGATCAAACTGAAGAGAATATTCTCCCTAGAGGAATATTCTTCCTAAAATATAGGATTTTGAATAATGACTAATAAAGATAGGAAAAACCATAGGAAAAATAAATCATAGGTGTGTGTGAAGTAACTCCAACATTAGATACCCTTCTGATCCGGGAGACGAAGGGAGTTTCCTCATCTCATTAGTATTGAATAGTCTCCAGTGGCTTCATCTTTTTTGTAGTGAATCTCTCTAGGAATCCTTTATTCTAAAATACCAACAACTCTAACATCTTGTAAATATTTTGAAAATTGTTTGGATTCAGAGGATATATAACATTTCTATTTATGTTAGTGATGTTTTTTTCTTATGTGTTTTCATTCTCCTAAGCTCAACGGGGTATTTAAATATAAGGTAGGATTTCATGCTGAGAATCGATAATGTGAATACCTAATTTTTTATATATTCTAATATATTTTAAGATATGGGTGTTTCTCCAGGAATTCCCCACTGCAGAACATCTTTTATATCTCCCCCCATGTGAAGCAACCTTTATGGATGATGTATGATATTTTTTATTGTGTTTGAGATAATTGCATGAGGTTCCATAACTGACTGTGGATTTATGGATCTATGTCCAATACCTTTATACATTTCCTCTCTCTTTCGACTTGTAATATCCACAAATACGTAAGTTATTTTAGTTTTATCAAATGTGCAATTTTAATTAACCAATATTAAGAAATGTACTAAGAAATATGACACATTGCTAGTTCACATTCATATACCCCTAGATGTTGATACACATCATGTGAATGATCAAGTCTTGACCTTATGTACAACCTATTAGTCATCAAAGCATTAATCCATTTAATTCATAGTAATTATTTCTTACGTGGGAAACAACATGTGATCAAGTTACATTTTCAAAATACAGGTTTGCAAGGAGATGTCATTTGCGGCTTGAGGATATAATTAAGATTTTGTCTCAACTTCCAAGTAAACCTATTCTACTATGGTTTCTCTACAGGTCCTCTCAGAAAGTGGTTTTCAGGTTAATCAACAAATGGATAATACTATGAAATCAAATATATTTCATGAGTTCTGCATAATATGTTCAGTCAAACTCAAGATGCGTGTACCATCTTAGGATTATCACACTTCAACGAAGGGGAGTTGTGGGATATGCAGGAATGTGACCTGCAAGAAGGTAGAAAATTGCATTTGGTGCATTCGCATGAATCATTGTTGTTGTTCCTGAGTTTATACTTTAAGGCTCTAAAGTATAACGTCAAGGCATCCAAAAAGATAGAGAGATTTAAGGTGTAAAATATCAATTTGTGAAGGGTAAATCAAAGTCGATTCCTCAATTGTCTCCTTCTAGATTCCCATTGTTCTTGGATGTTGATATCTTTCTCGATAACTACCCATGAACGTTCTAACTCAACCCAAGTATCTGTTGTTTGTAGAATGGTATTAAATAAGTTCAAAGAAATGCTAGTTTGATCTATAAGGTCGGGTTCTATGTTAGGTTGTCTAATATTGGGGGCAGTCATGAGGGATAAAACTTTATTAAATTATAAAATGTTCAAAGATTATGTTACCTCTGTTTTGAAAGATACAGAAAAAGGAGTTCTTGAATTTAAAATAATAACATAACAACAGTAGAGGCGATTTCTAGTACTTGAAATAATTAAGAGTGTTGAGAATGATGGAAGAATAACAAACATAAAGATGTTAGAAATATGAGGCTTTAATCATAAAAGAATATCATATCATAATAGAAGAAGGGAAGAATAATGAAATTTCTAATGAAGTAAAAAATGTAACCATCCAAATGACCTATAGGTCTTGAAACTATTGATAGAAATCACAGAGGAAAATCTGTAAATGATTATATAATCAAATAAATTCAAACTATAGTAGAGGTTTGAGCTAAACTATAGATGGTCATTCATTAGAAAGACATGAAAAGAAAGATGTTGAAAAAAAAGTAAAGGGACAAATAACTTCAAGTTGACAGAATTCAGAATCTCTTTTGCATTATCTTATCATTGCAAATGAGAAAAAATTCTAGTACAATCAGATCCAAAGAAAAAAGACCTTTCTTTAGTCTTGTGAAATTATATTTATACATGATCACAAAATTCTTTTTTTGTTGGTGACTAACTAACTTCTGAAGGTTAATGGTTACATAAATGTGCAATATTGAACCGTTTACATTTCTATCTTTATCTTTTTTGTAATTTCGGTGATGAAAAATTTCAAAATAATACTTTATTTCTTTGTTGATGAACTTCCTTCTTCCGTTTTGAGACAGCTAATACATTTTCCCAGGAACTACACCAAAACTCTAGGAGCCTCTAGAATATCTTTTGCCTCAAATAGGAAGAATTTTCTATGTAGCTCTGTTAGACAATCTTCAATTATCTTTCCTATACAATTAATAGTTTGTAACTTTAAATTCGGCTTCACCATCCACCTATTAATTTTTTGACATCAATTACCTTTATTTGTGAGATTTCTATTTGAATTTTTTCCATATTCTCCTTGAAATTTAATTGATGCTTTCCAATGTTAATTTGTCCTAACAACCTAGGACAATTGTCTCTTCCAATGTTCAATGAAGCTTTATCTAGAAGGTCAAAAATTCCTTGGAAATCATCATTAATATCTTTTGTTATTCTCTTGTTTTTAGAAAGGTTTGCCTCCCATACCTTGAGTACTATATCCCCTTTAACTTGCTCTAAAATAGATAGCTTTTGATTTTTTCCGACTTCCTCTATTGCTGAAAAATTTGCTGCCTTTTGAAAAGTGGTCCTGGCTACTTTTTCTTCTTTATCTTTCAAGAGAATAGCATCAAAGCATTTGTTTGCCTCCTGAAAGTAATTCGGAATAATTTCTAGCTTGGAGATCACTCCCTGTTGCTCTTTTTCTATTTTTGCATGTATTTCCAACACCTGGGCTTGAAAAATTTCCATCTCTACCACTTGATTTTGAATTGAATTCATCTTATTTTGTAATTGTTTATTCATTTCTTCTTGGTGGAGGACATGTCCTTGATTGACCTATATCTTCATGTTCATTTCATTTAATCTTTCTTTTAGCATTTGAATCTCCTGAATGTCATTGACTCTGGCTTGTTCTAGCCCTTTGTTTATTTCGTGATTGATATTTCTTTTAGTCTCCTTTAATTGACTTTGTAGCTGGGCTATCATTTGATCTTTCTGTTGTAACCTACTTCTCAAGTTACGTACAGAGTATAAATTTGTTGTTTCCAAGGCTCCCATTGAGCCTGCTACTTCTGTAGCGAAATCCTCTTCTTCAAGATTTTTTCCATCTACGATGATCTTATGTTTCTTTATCATTGCACATCCTCTTGGATGCATTTCCTGTTTCAAGAAAACCTTTCTCTTTTTATGGAAAAAATAATTGGATGAAGGAGTCTCATCTCTAGAAATAGGTTCAAGATCACTAACATATACAACTTCCATCTGCGGGTTTCTGTAAGTAAAATGAAAAGGGTTTAAAGAATTAATAGGGCTTCCCATCTCTATTGATGTCATTCCTCCTACTTTTTTTGGAATGTCACAAGGGATTTTTGTGGATGTTTCAAACTCCTTTCCTTTCCCTGACTCTGAGTTCTCGGTCTATGGAACTTTTTCTCTTTGTGAAGGAATTTCAGTCTCCTTCGGATTTTCCTTTGTATTTCTTTATCCTATAGTTCTGATTCAAAACCTGGGGGAGGCTCTTCATTCTCTAGAGGGGGAGTCGTGGATTCACCTTGCAATACCTTCAGTAAACAGCTTCGCCTGTGACTTTGGAAGGTCATAGAACTGATCTTTAAGTCATGTGATAATGCCCGTACTCTGTTTAATACCTCCTCATAGGTTTTGACCTCTTTGAACATATCATTGTAAGCAGACTTTTCATGTTCACAGGCTTTCATACCGTACTGTATCATGTGTTTCTTCACTAGTTGATAAGGGTCGTGCTTTTTGTGCTCAATATTTACCAAGTTGGCCTCTTCATGTGCTTTTTCTTCCACCTTGGAATGAACCAAGTTTTGTAATGAAAATTTCATGATATGTATAGGGAAGATTGGCCAGGACTTCTTTTGAGCCATCTTTAGCTCTATTCCGATACTGCCTTTCACTATTTTGTGAGCTACTTCCCTACACACCAGTCTATCCAGGAGCACCCATAAACCCTAATATAGGAGAAGCTTTCTTCAATGAACCATTCAGCTATTTCCTTGAGGTTTTCTGAGACTGTCTCAGAAATGTGAGGGGGGTCACAGCCATAAAACATTTTATGTATTGGTATTACTACGAAATGACAGATTTCGTAAAATGAATTTTTAGCGTTTTCTTCCCATAGCTTAGAGTGATACTCGTGAATGGGTTCAGGGTAGGTTATATTGCAACTCCAATTCATCAAGGGGAATGGAGTCATAAAACAAATTGCGTCCATGATTTATGTCAACATGTAAAAGGCCACTAGTTGACCTTTGGATCTTGCAAATTTGTAATCTGAAACCTCTTTGGCTAGGTTGTCGGATAAAATCTTGCTCCAGTTAAAACTATATCCTTCTGATGCTTTTTCTAAAAAGGGCACTCATTCTGCGGGGAAATGATAGGGACTCTTTTTGCCGAAGAGTTTGCACAGTATCATGACTACATAAACCATGTACTCATTCAAAGAAGCTATGGCATAATTTCCATTGGTATCGGTGTTTGCACCCAATTCGTCACTTGGTGAGAAAATAAAGGGTGATTACATGCCCAGTTGGGTCTTTCTAGGCATGACAGCTGTAGAAGAAAAGGTTAGAAAGAGAAACAACAAGATTATAAACAAGAAATAAATTAAAACAAACTAAAACTATGAGCATATGAAAAATAAATAACAAAGACAACAAGACCAATATCACCAATGTTTTGAGCTGGTCTATTGATGAAATCCAAAGCACTATCAAGAAAGGGAACTGTGGTTCCTTCTTCCTCCAAAGGAAGGCTCTTGAGGCCCTCACAAATTTTCTCTCCTTACAATGAAAAAGATGAAAATGGTGGTGAAAGAACTCCAAGCATATCCACTCAAGAGAGGGGTGAATAGCTCAATGAAATGGTGCTAATTAGGTTATTGCCAAAGAATGAGTCCTTAGCAATCTTAGCAGCATAACAATACATGAAATTCCTTGAGAAAATGATGGTTCTCCATGGGTTTTTATAGCATGGAATTGGGTGATTATGTAACCTCTTTGGAGTGTGAAAAGGGGTTCTTTAGGGCTCAATTAGGTCTTTGACCAGCCTACCATGCAGATTCAGCTCAGATTTGATGTCAAATCGGCTTGGGAGCTGATCCATTAGTGGTTGGGAGGCCGACCAATTTCAATAAATGTGTCGTTTAGCAGGTGCGCGGTTTTTTCTCCCTACAGTCGTGCATCATGCGCTTATGTGCTCATTGTACGTTACTGTTATGCGCATGTGCGCGCGCACGCCGATTCTGTAAAGCACCCTTCAATTTTTGGTTACTTTGTATAGTTTTTGACCCTTTTGCAATGTTGTGAATGTGATTCAGTGCCATGAATAGCTTCATTCCTTCTTTGACGATGCGGAGTTCTTGTCGCCATGTGTGGACGAAATTTCAGTGATAATAGATGCCCCCTGATGGATGAGGTTAGGAGCATACGTATAGCCGAAATCCATCAATGTTTCTTTTACGGAGAATGGTGTTGTAAGGGAGAGCAAGAGTGGGACCATGTAGAGCAATCTTTTGGAGAAGAAAGGAACCTGTAGAACCCAACTTTCTACAAGGTGCGTAACAATATACAACTATGTACAAATGAGGCGGGCATGCCCCATGCTCGTATTTATGTAACTCTGAAAAAATATGACGGAAATGTTGGTGTAGACAACTGCAGTGCCCTCAGGGGCGGTAATGATAAAGGTAGAAGACAATTCTACAGAGGAACATACTCTGAAAAATAGGCAATGATCGCACGAACAAGTAGCGACGATGATGTGGGCAGTGATGGACCTGCCAAGTTCAGAGGTCTTCGGCAACTGATAATAAAAACTGCAATAGTCGCAAAGTAAGACCCACCGCAACATGAGAAAGTGTTGGTGTAGAATGTTATGGGGGTCAACGACATCAGGGAGAAATGGTGGTTCCCCATGTGTCATCCGAGATCTCTCATTGAATGGAAAATGAGAATCAAGATACTGTCGACCTTCTGGAAAATTGTGTTTATGTTGACAAAAAAGGGGGATGCAACTCCCAGAAGAAAAAGGGCTCCATGGAATCTACTGAGGTGAGGAAGTGGAAGAGGTACATGGACGAAGTCAAGAAGTGGGAAGACTCAAGACTTCCCTTGGCTGGAGAATGTATGAGACAAACAGTGGTCGCAACCATGTGACAAGGTCGAGTGTCAGGGGAACGCCAAGACCAAGGATAAGTTGTGCCAGAGGCGAGACAAGGTGAACAAATTCAGAGGGTGAAGGTAAGTGACCTGGGTAGTACTCCGAAGATATAGACAATGCCACCAAGGGTAAATGATAAGTAATGATCCAACCAAGGGTGACATGGGTTGCATGTGTCCAAAAGGAAAGTAGGTCACCAACAGTGACGACAAAAGCAAAGAACCGGAAATAAAGGCGTTTGTACAATAAATAATGAATGATTTTGGAAAAATGTACAAATACAGAAACAGGTGCCCCAGTGTGAAATGAGTGCCCCAAGGAGGGCAGAATTTTTTTGGAAAACTGATGAAGGGTGGGGGCTCCGTTGGTGAGTTTCTGTATGAGGTAGGTGAAATGAAGATAGGTTCGCAGATGGGCAAACTGATGGTGGATGAAATGGTGGGTTCACGATCCTGCGGAGGTGCAGGTAAAAAGAACATAACCATAAAGCGATGATCTGGGAGTCCATATGGGAAGCTAGCGAACTGAGGAGAAGAAGTATGTGTTTGATGCGCAAAATGATGAAAGACTACCGGGACTCCCATACCTAAAGGGTAATGAAGAACATCATGAGTGTCAAAAGTGCAAAAAGGTGCTATGAATGAGACAACTCATGTGGGTGAGAAAGCTATTGGGTGCCAGTACTGAAGATGCAAAAATAGAGGTGTGAGTACTATAGAGCCGGAAATGGGTATCCTAAAGGCCAATATCAGAGGGTGTGACTGGAAATGTAAATGCAATACAGTGGGAGAGACTACATGCCAGTGCTGAGTATATACCTGAAGGAATGATGTTGAGAGATGATGATCCAGTACCTGCACATAGAACAACCAAATACCCAAAGCGAACAATATCTGAAGAGAATCAAAGATATGAACATGTATTAGATAAATGGGACAATGTGTGTGTGTACCTGGCCATGATATGAAAAAAGGGTGCCCCGGGGACTCAGGATGAAAAGTGGCCCAGGGACAGCTGTGATGTAGGCGGCGGGATGCTGATCCTGTGGCTGAAGACGGCTCGAAAAATGGATGCCATGGGCTCCCGGAATGGTGAGTGGAAGTTTGGCAAAAGGCCTATATATACCTGTAGGGCCCACATTTCCACCTCATTTGTACCTACTGCTACAGTGAGTTTCCAAGCAGATTCAGAGGAGATTGGGTGATTCAGGGAGCGTGAGGTATCCGATTGACGGTGTGCGATTTCCAGGTTAGTGGTCTGATCGTCCTGCATAGAAATAGGTTTCTAATTTTTGGGCAGGGTAGGTACGGGGGGGCGTACAGGGGTTTTGAGGGGTTTTTTGGTAGGATGTGGGTTGTTCTGAAATTCTTGGCTAATGATAGCTAATGCTTTCCGGAAACAAGGTAGTGCTAGACAATGATGGGTGTAATGGCCATACTCAGAACAGATGGCACACGCGAATTTGGTCCTCAACCCTTTACTACTGGAAGGTTGAGTGGTAGCAGTAGTAATGGGTGGTGTGGGGGTTGGATTGGGGGGAATCAAATTTCGTAATTCCGGTAGTGATGGGCAGTTGTTGGTTTGGTGACCCTCTTTGTCACACA
>ML789742.1:609494-650830 GCA_009831015.1 Picea engelmannii
GAGGACAGGAATCGTCATGGGGAGTCCTTCCTGTGGGCGAGGGACCATCTCAGGTGGATGTAAGTACCACACTGGGATTGCTAGTACCATATTGGGTAGTGTGAGCGTTGTGGCGACCTGGAAAGATTCTATACTCGGTGGAGGGTAAAATAAAGGAATTTGAGTGAGGGGTCGAGGAACTGTCTCCCAAATGGGACTAGGCCCTTGAGGGGATGTGGATTCGTGGACCATATGGGTCGATGAGTGCGCAAAAGGCTCCTGTGGGAGTGATGCTGCGACTATTGAGATGTCAGGAGTGACTGAAGCCTCCTGAGGAGGACGAGCATCCTCCTGGTGAGTTTCGTTAGATGAGATGATGCATACTTGACTAGGGGGAAGGAGTGGTGGAGCTCCATGGTATGTCCCTAACAAGGATGGATCTTTGAAAATCCCAGGACCCATCTCTACTAGTGGATATGCATCTTTGTTGGTGTGAATGAGAGGAAGAATGTTATCGAGATTAGCATATGGGTTAGGCTCATAATGCGAGACTTGGTCGATGGTCACAATCTTTCCATTGTGGGGGAACATGATTGTCCGAAAGACGGAAGAGGCCACCACCTTCATAGCATACATGTAGCTACGTCCGAGCAAGATATTGTAATCGAGCTGAGCGTCGATAACTTCAATGTCAATGAGAATAGTTTTTCCCCCGAGTTCCACGGGGACATTTTGGAAGAGCCCTTCAGGAGATGATGGTTGTCCATCATAAGCTCGTAATGTGATGGCGGAGGGTATGAGTTCTGGGGAACCGAGTTTCTGCCATACTATTTTGGACATGATGCAGGTAGATGCCCCTTCATCGATGATACATCGATGGATGGTAATGTTTCGTATTTTTACTGGTATTTGAATAGCAACTGCGGCGGGAAGACGCGGTTCACATCTATCAAGGTCAAAGGTGATGAGTCAAGTATCGGCGGGGTCAACTGCCCCCAAGGCAGAAAGTAGTGATTTACACTGAGTGGGACAAGTCTGGAGTACTTCCAAAACTGACATGGCATTCGGGGATTGTGCCAAGTCGTCTACCAAGCTATAGTTATGAGCGGCCCTATCTTGTGGGTTGTGAACATTCCTACCCAAGGGAATGCGAGGGATGCGTAATGGTGGTTCGGTGGAAGGGCGCGAGATTACCAACGGAGGTCCCGTCAAGGTAGGGTTGGTCTCTAGAGATATAGGAGTAGACTCATCTGTTGTAGGATACTGACGATTGCGTGTTTGCAGAAGGATTTCTTCCTCACTGGTGAGGAGAATCGTTCAGTCTGCTGGAGTGTTGGGATTGTGGTATTGGCCCACCTAAGGTGGGGGACGCTGTGTGTCCTGTTGGGTGTTTATAACACCTTGATGTGGGATAGGATTTTGCAACACGGCAGGAGGGGGTTGTTGCGCATATTGTTGTTGTGCTTACTGCGGGGCAGGTTGTGCAGGAGAAGGAGGGAGGCTTCCAGAGTCTTTCAACCTTTTGAAATCAACGATCTGGGGGAAATGGTGAGTGTATTGACCAAACATGCCACAAAGAGCACAAGGGTGGATGGTTTTAACCGTATTCCGCCCTTGGCATTTGTTGTTATTGCCCCCTTGGGGGTTTTGGTTCCCTTGGTTCTGATTGCCCCCAGTGGGTTGATGCTGTGGGGGTTGATTCCTGCCTTGACCAGGATTGTTGTTATTCCTGTTCCTTCCTTTTCTCTTAGTGTTGTTTGAGGGATGAGTTGGATTGGTTGTGTTCAACTATTAAAAATTTTGATATTGTTGAGCAGCAGAGGGTTGAACAAAATTTACCCCCGTATGAGGATGGGGGGGAGCCATGGGTTGTGGAGGACCAGGAAAGGGAAAGTAGGGATTCTATGGTGGTGCCGCTCCATAAGGTACATAGGAAGGCACATTTCTTTCACTAGTACTATAAGCTGATGTGGAGGGAGTACCACTGGTGGTTGAAGGAGGTTGATGTATGGGGGGTGACGGTGGTGGTCCATTGATGGGTGGAGGTATAGCAATAGGATATGGCTGTTGATAGGGGGGTGGGGGGTAATAAGATGTGCCCCCATATGATGGTGGGTATTGAGGTGTCCCATACATTGGTGGTGATTGGGTTTGTGGACCATGGTGTGTAGTGGCACCTATCAGTCCGTCTGCTGAGTGAGACATCCCAGGTTTGTCTTGGCCAAAAGGCACAGGTTTTGGTAGATGAGGCAGTACTGTGTATAAGTATCATGACTGTGCGTAAATGAGATCATATTGCTAGGATTTACTGATGGCTTCCTCTTCGAATTGAGAAAAGGTAGAAGCGACATTCTTTCCTAGGAGAGCGACAAGTGATCTAAGAAACCAGTCGAGGCATTGCTTCATGGTGGTTTCTTATTTACACAAACTACGTCGCCTATGCCACTCATGAATGTGGTCAGCGATGTGGGTGGCTGAGGACTGTTTGATGTTAGACAGTAGTTCTAGACCGTTGTCATGGTGGATGGGTAATTGGAAGAAAGTTAAGAAGGCTTTGGCCAAGGATTCAAAGGTCGTGTGGGACCCTGATTTTTCTTTGACATACCATTCGGCTGATGGGCCAGTAACTGTGCGTTGAAAAAGTCACAATCTGATGGAATCATCCATAATTCTATTGGAAGAACACCATAGATGAAAGGTCATGACATGATTGGTGGGGTCATCCCCTGCCTTCCCTTCAAACTTTGGTATGTCTGAAGGAAATTTGGTTGGCATTGCAGGCCATGTGGCGTCATGCAATATAGGATCATTGGTGAGCTTGGTGGGATCCGGAATGTTGAGAGAGGCCAAGTATGGCATCTGTAGTGGGGGTGGAGGGTTAGCTCTGGCCATGGTGTGTTGTGAACCTGACTCTTGATGGGGGCTAGGTGGGTTGGTGCTCCCTCCTTGAGAGGAAGTGGGTCCCCCGCTTCCGTGCAAAGGAGAGCGAGTGAAAGTATGTAATTGGAAATTGGACCCAAGTAAGGTAGAACCAAGCAAAGTTGATCCTAAGATGGTAGCACTCACAAGAGTGTGTGAAGGAGGTACTGATGAATGGGTATGACCAAATACTCCCCCTAAGATAGGAGGAAGGTTGAGCAAGCGTCGTGAACGACGGGGGTTCTGTGGTTCCCCTATGATGTCAGACTAGTTGTGTGAATGTGTGCAATAAGTGGTGAGAGAAATATAGTAACAAGAGCCTTTTGCTTTGGTTGTTTTACACAATATATATCAAAGTCAAACTGTAATCAGATGTGCATCATACATAAATGAAAAACAAGCATATATGTGGGTAACAAGGTTTTGTCCCCATGGGGGAATCAAAAGAAAGCAAATGCTCGTGTCCTAGAAGATGTAACGTCCTTCCTCTCAAATAGCATTGGACCTTCCAATAGCTCTCATCAGTGGGGTCTGAAGTCACCAGAAGAGACACTAGTGAAGGATGAAATAACCGGTTATAATGAGGGGTAGAGGGGGCAATATCCCGAAAGAGCTGGCGATACTTCCCAATAGCCACACAAAATCCAATCAAGGTGCGATTGAAGCCCACAACCGCCACCTGGGTAGATGTCCTAAAGTTGGTTACTAAGTACCTTGGTCCAAGTGCGCCATTTAGATTTTTGGCCTAAGAAATGGGTCATGGGCTGGATCCCGTCCAAGAGGTGGGTGCCTCAAGGGGGGATGCACATAACAAATGGACCTCGGCCTTCGACCCTTCACGAGTATCTCCCTGCCTTATGGTGATTGGAACACTGGACTTGGAGGATTTGAAGTTCCCTATTTGTCAACTTCTATGTTTGAAAATGTGAGAACCAGATAACGGGGGGTTATTTGGATGCCTACCCCCGAAATCCCACCTAGACTAAAATTTTCTTTTGGCACCTCTTGTGGAGGACAACTTAGTGAGTTGTTAGAAAGATTTTAGATGAAGTTGTTTTGTGAGGCTGGGGGTGAAAACCAACCTCGTTTGATTAAAAGTGGGAGTGGATAGTCCTATCAAGAAAAGATGGGGTGTTTTCAGAATCCCTTTTGAGGAAACCTACTTAGACCACCATGTTTCGAGATGAGGCTATGTGAGTGAGAAAGTGACTTTTGTGTGTGAGTGAAAAGTGTACCAAATTTTAGTTATTTATATGTCACCTTCCAGCATGTGGACGTCGCTTGGTCCTTTACAAGAGTTTGATTACCTAATTAGCTAGATGTCATTGGTACAACCTTGCGGAATTTTAAAAGCCCTAGGAAACTAGCATGTGGACATGTGATCCGTTACTATCCTTTATCTCCCTATGTGTGAGTTAATCTAGAAAAACATGAAACTAGCCTAGATTGAACATGTGGGCATGTGTGGGCCCGTTACAAACCTTTAACTCTCCTAGTTTTTTGATCTAAGAAAGCAAAATTCCAACCACTATCCTACTTTTGTGACATGTGGGCATGTATGGGCCCGTTACAAATTTAATATATGTTCGAAAAATGAAACTAAGAGGGGTCCCAAAAAGGGCCTTTGTCCTCTCCTAAAGGTTTTGAAATTTTTAAGGGAGATGAGATAGTTTTCGCAATCTTTTTCTGGTTCTCAAGATCGCTTGATGGTGCAAGAGAAGAGCATACTCAAGAGTGTTACTTGCAACTTCTAGTCCCAAATGTGAGTTTAGATGTGATGAAAATTGATGTTCAACTTAGATTTATAAACCAAAGCAAGCCATCCATGTGGCAAAAAGCAAATAAGGGAAATTGATTTTTATCCACCTAAGTGCCTATGTTTGTTTGATTAATCCCCTTTATAAGTTGAGGGGTCTAAGTGGTGCAGTATTTAGAGCATTCATATCATCATTCTTTAAGAAGGAAAATGATTTTCCCCACATCCAAGACCTTACAATGTAAATTTTAGTTCAGATGCGCGACCTCTAGTGTGGACAGAAGCGCATATGGCGCCTGCGCGCTATAAGAACTGAGAATCAAAGCGCATGGGCACAGAGAGAAACTGCTGCACAGGCGCACGCACGCACAATGCGCGCCTGTGGGGTGGAATAACCGCGTGCCTCTGACAAAAAACCGAGAAGAAAAATCCGGATGGATTTCTCTCAAATCTTTTGTGAATTGACTAGTTAGCAGGTCGGCAGAGGCCAGTTTGTGAACCTACAAGTTAATGAAATCAAAAGGAAAGCAAAATGAACCCAAATGAGGTAGGAATTGATACCAACTCCCCAGTATGGTCGCCAATCTGTTTACACCCAATTCATCACTTGGTGAGAAAATAAAGGGTGCTTACATGCCCAGTTGGGTCTTGCTAGGCATGACAGCTGTATAAGAAAAGGTTTGAAAGAGAAACGACAAGATTATAAACAAGAAATAAATTAAAACAAACTAAAACTATGAGCATATGAAAAATAAATAACAAAGACAACAAGACCAATATCACCAATGTTTTGAGCTGGTCTATTGATGAAATCCAAAGCACTATGAAGAAAGGGAACTGTGGTTCCTTCTTCCTCCAATGGAAGGCTCTTGAGTCCCTCACAAATTTGCTCTCCTTACAATGAAAAAGATGAAAATGGTGGTGAAAGAACTCCAAGCATATCCACTCAAGAGAGGGGTGAATAGCTCAATGAAATGGTGCTAATTAGGTTATTGCCAAAGAATGAGTCCTTAGCAATCTTAGCAGCATAACAATACATGAAATTCCTTGAGAAAATGATGGTTCTCCATGGGTTTTTATAGCATGGCATTGGGTGATTATGTAACCTCTTTGGAGTGTGAAAAGGGGCTCTTTAGGGCTCAATTAGGTCTTTGACCAGCCTACCATGCGGATTCAGCTCAGATTTGATGTCAAATCAGCTTGGGAGCTGATCCATTAGTGGTTGGGAGGCCGACCAATTTCAATAAATGCGCCATTTAGCAGGTGTGTATTTTTTTCGCCCTATAGCCATGCATCGTGCGTTTATGTTCTCATTTTATGTTGCTATTACGCGCATGTGCACGCGCACCCCGATTCTGTAAAGCGCCCTTCAATTTTTGGTTACTTTGTATAGTGTTTGACCCTTTTGCAATGCTGTGAATGTGATTCAGTGCCATGAATAGCTTCATTCCTGTTTTGACGATGCAGAGTTCTTGTCGCCATGTGCGGACGAAATTTCAGTGATAACAATCAGCCCTAAATTTTGATGGACATCTCCACCAGCCTTTAATTAAGTTAGGGTAGGTTTGATCTGCCTCAGTACATTCCTTTCTTTGAAATTCATCTATAAATTTGGCATTGTAAATGTATTTAGGATTGGGCGAGAGTTTGTACATTACTTGGATATGTTCCGGTCTGAATGAGCCGATAATGACCGCTTGATCTTTTAAAATGCTTCTCGTCAGAATATCAATCTTTTCTAAATCCCAACTGACCATGTCGTTGTACGTCATGAGCCATGGGTGTGCTGCAATCTTGTGAAGCTCTGATTCTGCTATGTCCCGAAAGTGATTCTCATAATCATTAGGGGAATTTTTGATTTTGTAGTCTAGAATTTCATAGATTTGTATCCAGGATTTGATCGAGTTGATAGCATGTGGCATAGTGTCAGATATGACATCTCCCTCTGGGATGTAAATCTCAGTTGTATCTTCACTCTTCTTAGGTGCCTTCTGCGGTGCCATAACTTTCGTGTTAGAAAAAAAACCTTTCACATAAGAGAGGTGTATAATATTGGATGAATGCAACTTCCTCCTGATAGAAAGAAAAACAAAAAGATTCAAAACCCAGACCTTTAATTTTCCTTTAACTCATTTTATGGTGAAAGTACTGACACAACTAACAAGAAATTAATACCTTTACTACAGAGAATATTTATGAGATACACATTTGTGTCACAAAAATCATCAGTTATCTGTTATTAATATGGTCATATTTCGGTGATTCTAAATTTAAAATTACATACCCCCCAGCCCCCACTCTTTAGACATATACCCCTTTCCCCTTTCCCCTTTCCAACAACATTCATATCGAAGGCTCAAGGCTCAAGGATCAGGGCTTAGGGCTCAAGGCTCAAGGCTTGAGGTCCATGCTAGCAGACCATGGGCCAAGGGCTGAGGGATGATGGCTTCTGGGCTTCTGGGGTGCCAGGTGCTCTGGTAGGTAGTGAACAACGTTCCTCCTCGGAGGTACCCAGCTACGGATTCCATCCGTTTTGTGGAGGGGTTCGGGATAGAGATATATCCTTCTTCTAATTCCACCATAGCATAGAAAGGTTCTGAAAAAATCATAACTCCAAGTTCATTTTGGAGAAAATAACCACATGTTTTTGTGCCCACTACCAAAAATAAACTATCTTCAATCTTTTGATACAACCAGGATACACAACTAATAGGACAAAAAGTATGATAATTACCCATTTCACATTCAAAAGTTATAGTTTCATCAATTTTGGTCGAGATAATAGGAAGGGGAAGAATAAATGGCTGAGGATAAATAAGGAAAAGAAATAATGAATAAAAAGAATAATAAAAAAAAAATAATCAAATTTACAATGAATTGTGGATAAATTGTTGATTCTAAATCCTCATAAACCCAAGTAAATTTTCTTGATTTTTTTTTTCTGTCCCCCACCACCAATGGGATTTGTCCTTGAGGATCTGAAATTTATCCTCTCATACCTACTAATTGGTGAACCTGAGATGTACTTCCCCTAGCTCCTAAGAAGGACATCACATGTACTGTATTTAAGGGATCAGTCATGCTAAAATTCAGATTCATTTCTTTTCTCAAATATTCACTTGTAGCATACCATATCTCAATCGATTGACGTAATTTTTCCACTGCATGTACATTCCCATAATGATTATGTTTCTCTGAAACAAAACCTTGTTGCTCCACATCTTGGATGATCCATGCTTTGGAAGGTGCTGTTAAAATATCTTCAATTCCTAATGAAACCGCTGTATCAATAACTTGTTGAAAACCTGAAGTCTTTAGTTGATCCAAGATATGTGATGTATATGTCATTCTAAAGTGATCTATTAATCTTCTAATAATCTTTTTAATGGAAATTTTATCCATCACTTTATTATAAAAGGGAAAATTATCAAAGGGCAATCTAGTTCATTCCTTCATAAGGAAAAATCTCCATATTTTCATGAGCAGGATTAAGCAATGCGTTTAGAAAGATCTCCTTCAACGAAATCTGAAATATGAAAATACCTAAAGAAGTTTAATTACCATTAATTGTGATTTTAAAACAAAGTTAGTTCAGCTTAAACATTGGTTATGAGTCGAGACTTCGCGTTTCGGGGTTTCATGGATCTTGCTTCCACGAGGTATGTCATCACTAAACCCCAAATCCCGAAATCGCAATGAGATTAGTTTAGGCCTTAACCTTGGTATTAGTAATTTAATTAATCAAGATTAATAACTCCCATTTTTTTGGGAAATCGGGGATCGAGGTTTTGTGAATTGATATGCATTGAAAACGCATTGCTCTGAGTAAGCCCAAATCCTGAAAGGTTAAAAGGTTGCTAATCAACTCCTTTAAGGTTTAATTAATCACGATTAAAAATACTTTATAGAATGTGCGTCAGGACTTGAAAACATTTTAGTTCTCTACCCTTTATTATTAAAACTAATGCCTGTTGGGATTTTGGTATTGGGATTTTGGAACTAATAGTGAGGGTTATACCTTATGAAAAGACGAATCCCAAAAAAGAAAAGTTATAGTTTTTTTTTTTTTTTTAATTAAAAGTTAAGGCGGCCCCATATTAAGAAAATACGAAGTTTTAGGTTAGAGATAAAAAATTTAAACCTGTTTCAACATAGGCTCCAATTGGGGACCTCGTCTCCTTGTGGGATGAGGAGAACGTGTAGACTTAGTGCCTTTATTGGGTAAATGGGGTCAGTTATTCCAGTCTGTGAGACATAGCTGTAAAAACCCAACTAGGAAGATAAAGACTTTGACCTTAACTTTGGAAAAAATTTCAAGATTAAAACATTCGACAATCTTGAGATAGGCTCACATAGATTCCCCTTTCTAAAACCGACCTCGGATTTGTGCAAGATAATTGAAACAAGATTAGCCATTATACCAGTTTTTATTCAATCATATTCGCATCAAGGTACTCTTATAGTGTAATCTGGAATCCCATAATCTTAAAGTGTTATCTGGCTGAAAGAAGAAACATTACCAGAGCATCCTGGAATTTGTGTATACAGATATGTAGACATTTCTTCACTGGCAGCGAGCCTGTTCTTAAAACTTTTACAGCAAAGGTCTGTCAACTTATTTAAATAGATCTAGGTTAATCTTCCTTTTGGCCGTCAGACACTTTGACTTTAGGGAGAATCTCGGGGAAAAATTATTAATATTTCTTAGGGACTTTCCTTGAGCGAAAAATATCAGTTTATTCCCACTAGACTGACTAAAAGGTTAGCATTAGCTCAGACATACTTCCGGTTTAGCCAAAGTTTAGGAAAAACATAGAATTTTACCTACCATCACTTTGAAAGTTAGTTTGAACATTTTCGAATTTAATATGAGACCTTTCTTTCCTCCAGAAACTAATGGGAAAATAATGACAGTTGGGTGAAGAGTAAGCTCGATAGTGATCAAAGGGAAAAGGTAAGAGAACCTCGAAAACTTAGGAGTCTCAACGACTATTTTTTAAAGATTTTTTTTTAGTATGACATTAACCGTCATGAAATTTAGTGTACCACTCATTGGTACCTCTTAGGAAAATTTAACTCAGGTTCTCAGGTTATATTTCATACCTTATTAGTTCTTTGTATTTACAGCCAGAAGATTGTTTACTTATTACCTTTTTGGGAAGTATTTATCATGATTATTCATGCAGATTACCCTTTTAGTATTGTTGATCTCTTGGGTCCTTGACGATTTTCCTGCAAATAAGATGACCTGATAACTATCGGAAACTCACACAAATCAGAAACTCATACAAATCTTCTGAACTGCTAGATTTTGAACTGTTTTGTATTTACATTTTCTGAACTTTTTTTTTGACAGAATAAAACTTACCGAAAGCAATGTAACTATAAAGAAAACATGAAAACAAATTGGTATGTACAATGAGAGTTCAGAAACATATTACTGCATGTAGTGTTTAAGGTATCACCCATTTACAGGGGCACTCAGAATGTCTCCATCGATATTTTCTAATGAAAAAACATTTTTTCCCTCGGAGGCCGATACTCTATAAGGGCTAGACCAGATCAACTCGAACTTGTCATGTTTGCCAGTTTCTTCTCTTCTGGCTTCCCATTTTAGTACCAGATCTCCAGGGAGGAAATTTCTATCCTTATCCTTTTGATCGAATAAAGCCTTCATTTTATCATGATATCTCTGCAACTTTTTGTTTACTTCAACTCTATTTTGCTTAACTTCGACCTACTGGTTTGCCCTCCTGGTAATGTCATTAGGTTCTTCGTTTGAATCTTGCCAAAGTTTCATTACTGGTAGAGCAAGATTGATTGGTAAAATAACACCAGTGACATATACCATCTGAAAAGGGGAAATCCCAATTGACCTTTTGGTACTTATCCTGTTGGCCCATAGAGCATATTTCAAATGGATATGCCATGCTTTTTTGTTCTAAGTCAATATTGTTTTGATCACGGTTGTCAGACTTTTATTATATGACTCAGCTAAACCATTACCCTGTGGATAATAAGCTGTGGAGTGTCCTTATATGATGTTAAATTTTTGACAGAAGCTTATCATAGCCATTGATTTAAATGCTTGCACATTATCGGTGATTATCTTTCAGGGACAGCCAAATCTGGATAAAATATTTTCTTCCAGAAAATTGATTACTACTGAGTCAGTTGCACTTATCATGGGAATAACTTCCACCCACTTAGTAAAGTAGTCTATTGCAGTTAGGATCCACTTTTGATGAGCACCGGAATTACCATTAATTGTGATTTTAAAACAAGGTTAGTTCAACTTAAACATTGGTTATGAGTCGAGACTTCACGTTTCGGGGTTTCAGGATTAGTAATTTAATTAATCAAGATTAATAACTTCCATTTTTTCAAGAAATCGAGGATCAGGGTTTTGTGAATTGATATGCATTGAAAACGCATTTCTCTCAGTAAACCCAAATCTCAAAAGGTTAAAAGGTTGCTAATCAACTCCTTTAAGGTTTAATTAATCACGATTAAAAATACTTTATAGAACATGTGTCGGGACTTTAAAACATTTTAGTTTTCTACCTTTTACTATTAAAACTAATGCCTGTTAGGATTTCAGTATTGGGGTTTTGGAACTGATAGTGAGGGTTATACGTTATGAAAAGATGAATCCAAAAAAAGAAAAGTTTTAGTTCTTTTTTTTTTTTTTTTAAATTAAAAGTTAAGGCGGCCCCATATTAGGAAAATACGAAGTTTTAGGTTAGAGATAAGAACTTTAAACCTGTTTCAACATAGGCTCCAATTGGGGACCTTGTCTCCTTGTGGGACGAGGAGAACGTGTAGACTTAGTGCCTTTATTGGGTAAATGGGGTCAGTTATTCCAGTCTGTGAGACATAGTTGTAAAAACCCAACTAGGAAGATAAAGACTTTGACCTTAACTTTGGAAAAAATTTCAAGATTAAAACATTCGACAATCTCGAGATAGGCTCACATAGATTCCCCTTTCTAAAATTGACCTCAGATTCGTGCAAGATAATCGAAACAAGATTAGCCATTCTACTAGTTTTTATTCGATCGTATTCACATCATGGTGCTCTTATAGTGTAATCTGGAATCCCATAATCTTAAAGTGTTATCTGGTTGAAAGAAGAAAAAACACCAGAGCATCCTGGAATTCATGTATAACAACCTTGTCAGATATGTAGACATTTCTTCACTAGCAGCAAGCCTGTTTAGTACCCCATTGAAGTTATCATATTTTCCACATTGAATTTGCTTTCACCACTTCATTATTTTCTATCATTTAAATGTCGAGATGAGGGAATCATATAATGAATTTCCTTTAATCATCTCTTTATATTAGATGGGGGCAATCAATAATGCATTTCCTTTCACCATCTGTCTATCTATAATTTTGTTATGAAGTGGGGGCAATCAATCAGTATGTAACATACTCAGGAAAATATACTACTTAAAACTTTTACAGCAAAGGCCTGTCAACTTATTTAAATAGCTCTGGGTTAATCTTCCTTTTGGCCCTCAGACACTTTGAGTTTAGGGAGAATCTCAGAGAAATTTTTTTAATATTTCTTAGGGACTTTCCTTGAGAAAAAAATATCAGTTTATTCCCACTAGAATGACTAAAAGGTTAGCATTAGCTCATACATACTTCCGGTTCAGCCAAAGTTTAGGAAAAACATATAATTTTACCTACCCTCACTTTGAAAGTTAGTTTGAAAATCTCTGAAGTTAAGACGAGAACTTTATTTCCTCCAGAGACTAATGGGAAAATAATCAGAGTTGGGTGAAGAGTAAGCTCGATAGTGATCAAAGGGAAAAGGTAAGAGAACCTCAGAAACTTAGGAGTCTCAACGACTATTTTTTAAAGATTTTTTTTTAGTATGACTTTAGTCGTTGTGAAATTTAGTGTACCACTTATTGGTACCTCTTGGGACATTTTAACTCAAGTTCTCAGGTCAGATTTCATACCTTATTATTTCTTTGTATTTACAGCCAGAAGATTGTTTACTTATTACCTTTTTGGGAAGTATTTATCATGATTATTCATATAGATTACCCTTTTAGTATAGTGGATCTCTTGGGTCCTTAATGATTTTCCTGCAAATAAGATGACCTGATAACTATCAGAAACTCACACAAATCATAAAATCATAACTATCATAAACCCATACAAATCTTGTGAACTGCTAGACTTTGAACTGTCTTGTATTTGCATTTTCTGAATTTTTTTTTTTTTGACAGAATAAAACTTACCAAAAGCAATGTAACTATAAAGAAAACATGAAAACAAATTGGTATGTACAATGAGAGTTCAGAAACATATTACTGCATGTAGTGTTTAAGGTATCACCCATTTACAGGGGTACTCAGAATGTCTCCATCGATATTTTCTAATGAAAAAACATTTTTTCCCTATGAGGCTGAGACTCTATAAGGGCCAGACCAGATCAAATTGAACTTGTTGTGTTTGCCAGTGTCTTCTCTTCTGGCTTCCCATTTTAGTACCAGATCTCTAGGGAGGAAATTTCTATCCTTAGCTTTTTGATCGAATAAAGCCTTCATTTTATCCTGATATCTCTACAACTTTTTGTTTACTTCAACTCTATTTTGTTGAACTTTGACCAGCTAGTTTTCCCTCCTGGTAATGTCGTTAGGTTCTTTGTTTGAATCTGGACAAAGTTTCATTACTGGCAGAGCAATATTGATTGGTAAAATAACATCAGTGCCATATACCATCTGAAAAGGGGAAATCCCAATTGACCTTTTGGTACTTATCCTATTGGCCCATAGAGCATATTTCAAATGGATATGCCATGCTTTTTTGTTCTCAGTCAATATTGTTTTGATCACATTTGTCAGATTTTTATTAGATGACTTAGTTAAACCATTACCCTGTGGATAATAAGTTGTGGTGTGTCCTAATATGATGTTAAATTTTTGACAAAATATTATCATAGACATTGATTTAAATGCTTGTGCATTATCGGTGATTATCTTTTGGGGACAACCAAATTTGGATAAAATAGTTTCTTCTAGAAAATTGATTACTACTGAGTCGGTTGTGCTTCTCATGGGAATAACTTCCACCCACTTAGTAAAGTAGTCCGTTGCATTTAGGATCCACTTTTGATGAGCACTGGAATGTGGATGAATTTCTCTGATGAAATCAGGGCCCCATTGCTGAAAAGGAGCTTTAGTTTTAACTGGAACAAGAGGTAAAGCTAGGACTTTCTATTTACCTGTAAACAACTAACAGGGTGTACAAGTTTGGACTTTGGTGTTTACATCTGTGAATAGTTTGGGCCAGTAATATCCATCTCTTAATATTTTATAAGTTGTAGCTCGCCAAGCGTGGTGTCCTCCGCACACTCGTGTTGGCATGTTTTACAGGTAGCTTGTCATTGATGGCAAGTACAACAACGATGGATTATTTTGGGTAGATGTTGTAGAGAAAGCTCGACAAGATCAGAGTATGCAACGATGGATCCCATTGGGAATTCCTGATGAACATAAAATCTGAGCCCAAGGTCCGACTGGCATTTGATCTAGGAGAACCTGCAAGCTCTTTAACGACCCAGGTGAAGTGGGGTATGAAATCCAGAAAGGAGGATGATTTCAGCTACTAGGAGATGGAGAAGTCAGAGACTCTCAACATCAGGAGTCTCGAAGTGCCAAAATGTGAAACCCTGAAATAGCGAAATAAGCACATCGCTCGAAGTTTTGGATACCAGGATTTCAGTTACCGGGAGATGGAGATGTCAAAGACTCACATCAACAGGAGTCTTGAAGTTGTGAAATGAAAAACCCTGAAATCGTGAAACAGGCACATCACTTGGAGTGTTGGATACCGAGATTTTGGTTACCGAGAGATGGAGATGTCAAAGACTCACATCATCAGGAGTCTTGAAGTGTCGAAATGCAAAAACCTGAAACATGCGCATCGCTTGGAGTACTGGATACCAGGATTTTGGATACCAGGAGATGGAAATGACAAAGACTCTCATCAAAAGGAGTCTCGAAGTCACGAAACCCAAAATCTCGATATGCGAAATTGCGAAGTGATCTGGGCTGACAATTCCAGGAAGTGAATGTGCCAGACCACGTTAGAAAGGATAGGTGGAAGACCATGACATGTGGCATGATCAGACAATGACAAGTGTCAAGTTGATTTGGCATTTCAGGCCACTGGAATTCACATTTCTGAGTGACACATGGCAGCCACTCGAGTCACGACATGTCATCAAGTGACGCAAGACTGACCTTACTCCAAGAGTTTTTTCTTTGGGAGTTTTATCACTATCACTCCCCCATAGTCTCGAAGGATGAAGTCCCGAAGAAGATAATAATCGTCGAATCATCGA
Source organism: Picea engelmannii (assembly GCA_009831015.1). Lineage (NCBI taxonomy): Eukaryota > Viridiplantae > Streptophyta > Pinopsida > Pinales > Pinaceae > Picea > Picea engelmannii. The sequence goes on from ML789742.1 coordinate 624,514, forward strand.
GGGTGTGGACCATTGATCCGACTCCATTTCGTAGCTTTGGATATCGGGAGTTGGAATATTCAAGTGACGGGACTCTTCATCACAAGAATCATGAAATGTCAAAATGCAAATTGCTGAAATGATCAGAGCTAGTGCAACCAAGATCCATTTCAGAGCTTCAGATACCAGGACACGGATCATCAAGAACACATCGCCATAGGAATGTCGAAGTGCCAAAACATGAAATTGTGAAATGCAACTTTTGAATAAAGCTATGGTCACAGCCATTGGTCACATCGGTGAGAGATAGAGGAAAGAGCTAGAGCAACCGAGATCCATTTTGGGGATCACGACATGGAGTGTCGAGACACTTGATCACACAAATGTTGAATTACCAAAAATCTAAAATGTGAAACAGAATTAGGATTAGCTAGAGGTCACAACCTTTGGTCACATCGGCAAAATATGGGGGGAGGAGTTAGTGAAGACTAGCTCCTTTTCAGAGTTTTGGGGGTCGGGAAATGGAGAGTACTAAAATCCTTCACCACGATGATCCTGAAATACCAAAGAGTGAAATGCTGAAATGAATGCGAGACTAATGAAAGTGATTGAACGGTGTAGATGAAATTGAATCAAATCGGAGGGATATTGTTGCACTTCACAATATAACTACCAGAAACAAATGATGGTCTCTACCAGAGGATGAGCTCATCTATGATAGAGAAGACGAAGAGTCTCAACTGCCAGAGAAGCTGAGGAATCTCCACATAACACCCAGTGATGATGGATGCATGGGAAAAATGGGTGAGAGAAGATGAAGAGTTGTGATGATGATCAGGCAGAGCACTCGAGATGGAGGGAGCATGCAGAAGCATGGCGAGATAGCATGCACAAGGAGGACATAAACTATAAGTATGCAGAACAAAGAAGAGATGGGGGTAGCTGTTGTTATGAGGGATTAAGGTGTGAAGAAGGAGGGGCATGCAGCAGGTGAAATGGACAAAAGACAAAAGGTGCATTGAAAGGGAATGGTGTAGAAAGAACAAGAGGTAGAAGAATAGAAAACAGAATGGATGCATGCAGAAAGACAGTGAGGAAGACAGAGCAGTGAAATCTTGTAGAACAGTGAGGATACTGGTAAGTTGTTGTTGAACACTATATCACTGTAATAATTTTCAGTCATTCATATTCATAAACCGGGTGATAGGGGGTGCTAGGGAGGACTGGTGTCCCCAGAGGTTCAAGTGGGTGCTTGAACATAGAGAGTTGGTGCTTCCTTCTAGTTGGTGCTAGAGAAACCAAAGAGTTGGTGCTAGAGAGACCAAGGATTTGGTGCTTCCTTCTAGTGGGTGCTAGAGAAAATAGAGAGTTGGTGTTCTCAGCAAGTTGTAGCTTGCTAAATAGAGGTTGTAGCCTCACAATGAGTAAATGCTCATATGTATGATAATGTAAATAATGTAAATTATTCTAATCATATAAAGAAGAAGAGTTTTTTACCGTTTATGGGTTTCCTTGGGAAATATCTTTCTCTATGTATCTCATATATGTGATTGATACTGAATGTGTCATTGCTTAATTTTTTGCATTATTGTGATTATCATTGAGTGCCTTGTAAAGAATTTAAAAGAAGCATAATTGTTTAAGCACAGGGACAATTGATTCACCCCCCCTCTCTAAGTTTTGAAACACTTGGTATCAGAGCCGACCCCTTTTGTCTAAGGGTAGATCCTAGAGCTTAAACATGTCAAGCCCTGAAGGAAATTCAACCAATAAGAAACCTTTGTTCAATGGAACAAACTTTGCCTTTTGGAAAGTTATAATGAGAACATACATAATGGCTTTAGGTGCAGATGTCTGGGATGTGGTAGATACTGGTTATGTAAAGCCAATTGTACTAGCTAATAAGAATGACAAGCTAGAATTTATCTTCAATGCTAAGGCCATGAATGATATCTTGAGTGGACTTGCAGAAGCAAAATTCCTAAAATTTATGCACCTAGGAACTGCCAAAGAAATGTGGGAGAAACTTATTAACAATTATGAATGTAATGAGAAGGTAAAGGATGCCAAGCTTCAAACCTACAGAATACAGTTTGAACAACTGAATATGAAGGAAGATGAAACTGTTGGAAAATACTTTATGAGAATAGAAGAAATGGTAAATGCAATGAAAGAACTTGGTGAAACAATTGAGGAACCTTCTTTAATTCAGAAAATCTTGAGATCTCTCCCAGATAGGTTCAATCTGAAGGTCTCTGCTATAGAAGAACTAAATGATCTAAAAACCTTGGAGTTTGATCAACTTCTAGGAACATTGACTTCATATGAAATGAGAATAGTTAAAGATAAACCCACCTCCAGAGATGCATCATTTAAGGTGGACAAGAATGAGGATTCTGAGCCCAATGAAATTGAAGAAAAATTTGTGAAGAGACTGAAGAAGGGATTTGGCAAATACAAAGGTAAACTGCCTTTCAAATGTTTCAACTGTGGTAGGATAGGTCATTTTGCAAGTAAATGTCTCCAAAAAGGAAAGGATCAAACATGTGATGATGAGGAGAAGTACAAACACATAAATTTCTTTAAAGAGAATAACTTTAAGAAGAAAATTCTATGCATAAACAATGATGATGATCCTTCAGATGATGAAGGCAATGACTCGTCTATTGAAGATAATCTAAATGACTTCATACTTATGGCCAAAGAGAATTATGATAATAACATCACAGGGAGTGATGTTAATGAAGAAGAAGCTATGGTTGACATTGAAGGAGAACTGATCAGTGCACTAGAAGAGATTGACAGACTAAGAATCAAGAATAGAAAGCAAAGACAATTGCTGATACAGTTCGAGAAAGACAGTAAAGAACCTGATGAAGACCTTGTCTTACTAAAAGTAGAATTAGAAGAGGCAAAGACAATCAAAGACATTCTTAAATGACAGTTATCAAAAAAGAAGGCAAGATGTGAAGCATTAGAACAAGAAGTAGTGAAAAATAGGAAAGATATGGAGAAGTTTAAAGCCTTGTATAATCAGAATCTGTCAAGTATCAAAGCCTCAAAAGGATTAGCCACCATTCTGAATCAGCAAAGGAATCCAAATCTAAAAACTTGTTTGGGTTATGAAGAGGGATCAAGTAGTGGCAAGTCAAGAAATGAAGAACCTATCAAGTTTGTCAAATGTACAACCAATAACAACAACGAACTTGTAGAAACAAAGGAAGACAATCAGCCGCCCAGGACGAGTAAGGAAAAAGATGCCAAAAATGAATCTATAGAAGAAATAAATAATGCACTCACTGCTGAAAGATGTCATTAGCATAGAAGAAATCGATTTGCACAAAGAAGCCAACCATTTCCCAGGTACAAAGAATTTTTCCATCGCTATTGTTTATACTGTTCTAACTTTGGTCACAAAGTTGTAAATTGTTCCTTAAGACTTAGACATGAGCAATTAATATTTCAAAGGAATAAATACTTCCCACAACAAAGAATGATACAACCAAGTAACAATCCTTCACAGACTGCAAATTGCCAACTTAAGTCTAGGGACATGCAACTAAGGAGGCCAAGAAATAATCAACAGTCAATGAGTAGACAACACTGCAAAAATAAGTTTGACCTATTGAATAATGAGAGTGAATGCTACACCTATCATAACTTTGGACATAAATCTATTGACTGTCGGTTAAGGAACTATGAACCAGATTCAAAATCCCCTGTTGAAAATGTCAAGTTTTGGAAGAAGAAGGAAAGTGTCAAGTGTGGATTAGTATTGTCCACTCAAAGAAAAATCAACCCTTGGTATATAGACAGTGGATTCTCCAAACACATGACGGTATACAAAGGCAAGTTTTTATCTCTAGGTGAAAGAAAATCAGGAAACATAACCTTTGGAAATGATGCTCTAGGGAAAATAAAGGGCAAAGGGATGGTGAGCTTAAGTAATGGAAAAGGAAAAGCCCAAGATGTTCTACTTGTAGATGGGATGAAACATAATCTTATCAGTGTAAGTCAAATGTGTGACAGACGATGTGAAGTAGTGTTCATGTCCAAGGACTGCAAGATAAAATCTGTAACCTCAGGAAAAGTGGTGGCAAAAGGCATAAGGACATAAAATAATGTATATGTGCTGAAAGAAAATAGAGAAGAATGTCATCTAAGAAGACATGATGAAAGCTAGTTATGGAATAGGAGAATTGGACATCTAAACTTTGACCACTTAATCAAACTCAAAAAACTCAAGGCAGTAAAAGATCTTCCGAGAATATCAAAGCCCCAAGATTCAATGTGTAGACCATGTCAAGTAGGGAAGCAAAACAGGACATAGTTTAAGTCCAAGAGCTTTACTTCAATAGAGAAACTACTCCAACTAGTTCATATGGATTTATGTGGACCATCAAGACAGGAAGGAATAGGGAAAGAAAACTACTTCATGCTGATTATCGATGATTACTCCAGACTTACTTGGGTTGCCTTTTTCAAGGAAAAAGCTGAAGCATTTGAGAAGTTTAAAATATTTAAGGCTTTAACTGAGACACAAAAAGGCAAGAGGTTAAAGGTAGTAAGATCAGACCGAGGAGGAGAGTTTATGTCAAGAGACTTCAAGGAATTCTTCGATGAGCATGGGATCAAGAGAGAATACACAATCCCAAGAACTCCACAACAAAATGTAGTTTTTGAGAGGAAAAATAGAATAGTGCAGGAAATGGCCAGGTCAATGATGAATGAGAAGAACATTGGCCAAATCTACTAGGTAGAAGCAATACACAAAGTAGTTCATGTTCTTAACAAATCTCACTTCAGACCACAAAGTGACAAGACACCTTATGAACTGTGGTTTGGGAGACCTGCTTCAATTAAACACTTCAAAGTCTTTGGGAGTAAATGCTACATAAAGAATAATTATGAGAACCTCGACCAATATGATGACAGGGATGATGAAGGTATATTCTTAGGGTATGCTACAAATATTAAAGGATATAGATGCTATAATAAGAGGCTGCATAAAATGGTTAACTGTATTGATGTAAACGTTGATGAAGGAATCCTAGCAAGAGAGATGTACAGTAATGAGTCTTCTATAGAAGACACAACTAAAGCTGAAGATGAATAGGTCCAAGAATCAGAAAACGAAGACTCTAAATCAGATGAAGACTCAGACACTCAGATAGACTCAAATCAGCAGTCAACTTCAAATTCCTCCTCCAGAATCATTCAAAAGAATCATCCTACAAGTTAGATAATTGGAGAAAAAGACAAAGGTGTACAAACCAGGAGAAAGATAATCAAAAACACTGAACAAGATTATATAGCCTTCATATCCATGTTGGAACCCAAGAATTTTAATGAAGCCAACAAAGATGACCACTGGGTTAAAGAAATGAATGATGAACTTGATCAGATTGAGAAAAATAATACGTGGGAGATGGTTTAGAGACTGGAAGGTAAAAATATCATTGGTTCCAAATGGATCTTTAAGAACAAGTTGAATGAGCAGGGAAAATTTGTTAGGAACAAAGAAAGATTGGTCTGTAAAGACTATGCTCAAATAGAAGGACTAGATTTTGATGAAACATTTGCGTCCGTAGCAAGGTTGGAAGCTATCAGAATATTTCTTGCCTATGCTTGTCATAAAAATTTTAAAGTCTATCAAATCGATGTCAAGTCATCTTTCCTAAATGGATATTTAAATGGAGAAGTCTATATGGAACAACCAGAGGGTTTCGAACTATATGGTAACCCTGATTTATTATGCAAGATAAATAAAGATTTATATGGATTAAAACAAGCTCCTCGTTCCTGGTATCACAGACTGGATATGTATCTTAAATACAAAGGGTTCAAGAGAGGAATAGTTGATAACAACCTATATATAAAAATAGAGGGTGACGAATTGCTCATTGTGTTGGTCTATGTAGATGACATCATCTTCGGATGTAATAAGGATTCATTGGTAAAATGGTTTGCTTCTACCATGGAGTCTGAGTTTGAAATGTCTATGATAGGTGAACTGCCATTTTTTCTTGGTTTACAAATTACTCAAAGGTCTGAAGGGATGTTCATTTCTCAAGAAAAATATCTAAGAGAAATGTTAAAAAGGTTTCAAATGGAAGATTCTAAACCTATGGGCACACCTATGGTAATTGGATGCAAATTAAGCAAGGATGATGACTCACTTGATGTTGATCAAAGTTCATATAGGTCAATGATAGGCAACCTGCTATACATCATAGCATCTCATCCAAACGTAATGCATGTTGTAGGAATGGTAGGAAGATATCAGTCTGCCCCTAAACAGAGTCATTTACTAGTTGTCAAAAGGATATCCAGGTATCTGAAAGAAACAATGACTTATGGTATTTGGTAACCCAGAAATCAAAATTTTCAGTTAACTACTTATTCAGATGCAGATTGGGAAAACTGTGTTGATGAGAGAAAAAAAACCAGTGGAGGAGCATTCTTCCCAGGTGACTCATTAGTAGCATGGCTTAGTAAAAAGAAAGGTTCCATTTCTTTATCAACCACAGAGGCAGAGTACATTGTTGCTGCTACTTGTTTCACTGAGGTATTATGGATGATTCAGACACTTGCAGACTTGGAGGTAAAATGCGTTGCACCGATCCCAATTCATTGTGATAACACTAGTGCCATCAGTGTGTCTAAGAATATTTTACTCCACTCCAAGACCAAGCATATTCCCATAAAATACCATTTTCTGAGAGAGCAAGTCACCTATCAGGTTGTTCAGGTTCAGTACATTCCAACCACAGAACAAATAATAGACATCTTTGCTAAACCCCTAGCTAAGACCCCTTTTGAATATCTCCGACAGAAGCTAGGTGTCATCCCATTTCACACCTAAGATATTCCATCCTCTTAGGGGGAGTCTTGTATTAATTGAATATATGATACCTCCTAAAAATACTGCAACAGCTCAGGGGGGGCATGTTTTCTTTGACATTGATGTCAAAGGGGGAGAAAAGAACAGGTGTGGGTGCCTTTGTTGCCATCAATGCCAAAGGGGGAGATTGTTGGCATGTTTTACAGGTAGCGTGTCATTGATGGCAAGTACAACAGTGATGGATTATTTTGGGTAGACGCTGCAGAGCAAGATCGAAAAGATCAGAGTATGTAGTGATGGATCCCATTGGGAATTCCCGATGAACGTCAGATCTAAGCCCAAGGTCCGACTGACATTGGATCTAAAAGAACCTACAAGCTCTTTAACGACCCAGTTAAAGCGGGGTATGAAATCCCGAAAGGACGATGATTTTGGTTACCAGGAAATGGAGAAGTTAGTGACTCTCAACATCAGGAGTCTCGAAGTGCTGAAATGAGAAACCCCAAAATCATGAAATAGGTGCATTGCTCAAAGTTTTGGATATCGAGATTTCGGTTACCAGGAGATGGAGATGTCAGAGACTCACATCAACAAGAGGCTCGAAGTCACGAAATAAGAAACCCCAAAATCATGAAATAGGCGCATTGCTTGGAGTGTTGGATACCGGGATTTCGGTTACCCGGTGATGGAGATGTCAAAGACTTACATCATCAGGAGTCCCAATGTGCCGAAATGCGAAAACCTGAAATAGGTGCATCGCTTGGAGTACTGGATACCGGGATTTCAGATACCAGGAGATGGAAATGACAAAGACTCTCATCATAAGGAGTCCCAAAGTCGCAAAACCCGAAATCGTGATATGCGAAATCACGAAGTGATCTGGGCTGACAATTCCAGGAAGTGAATGTGGCAGACCACATCAGAAAGGACAGGTGGAAGACCATGACACGTGGCATGATAAGACAACGACAAGTGTCAAGTTGATTTGGCATTTTAGGCCACTGGAATTCACATTTCTGAGTGACACGTGGTAGCCACTCGGGTCACAACATGTCATCAAGTGATGCAAGACTAACCTCACTCTGAGAGTTTTTGCTTCGAGAGTTTTATCACTATCACTCCCCCAAAGTCCTGAAGGATGAAGCCCCTGGGTAGAGAATAACCATTGAATCATTGAGGGTGTGGACCATTGATCCAACTCCATATCATAGCTTCAGATATCGGGAGTTGGAAGAGTCAAGTGACGGGACTCTTCATCACAAGAATCGCGAAAGGACGAAATGTGAATTGCTGAAATGATTGGAGCTAGTGAAACCAAGCTCCATTTTAGAGCTTCGGATACCGGGACACAGATCATCAAGAACACATCGCCATAGGAATGTCGAAGTGTCGAAACGTGAAATTGCGAAATGCATCTTTTGAATAAAGCTATGGTCACAACCATTGATCACATCAGTGAGAGATAGAGGAAAGAGCTAGAGAAACCAAGCTCCATTTCCGGGATCGCGACATGGAGTGTCGAGGCACTTGATCACAAAAATGACAAATTACCGAAAAGACAAAATGCAAAACATGGTTAGGCTCAGCTAGAGGTTGCAACCTTTGGTCACATCAGTGAAAGATGGGGAGAGGAGTTAGTGAAGACTAGCTCCTTTTTGGAGTTTCGGGGGTCGTGAAATGGAGGGTACTAAAATCCTCCACCACAGTGATCCTGAAATACCAAAGAGTGAAATACCGAAATGAATGAAAGACTAATGAAAGTCATCCAATGGTGCAGATGAATTTGAATCAAATCGAAGGGCTATTGTTGCACTTCACAATATAACTGCTAGAAACAAATGATGGTTTCTGCCAAAGGATGAGCTTGTCTATGACAAAGAAGATGAAGAGTCTCAACTGCTAGAGAAGCTAAGGAATCTCCACATAACACCCAATGATGATGGATGTGTGAGAAAAACGGGCGAGAGAAGTTGAAGAGTTGTGATGATGATCAGGCAGAGCACTCGAGATGTTGGGAGCATGTAGAAGCATGGCGAGATAACATGCACAAGGAGGACAGAGACTATAAGTATGCATAACAAAGAAGATATGGGGGTTTTTGTTGTTATGACGGATTAAGGTGTGAAGAAGGAGCGGTGTGCAACAGGTGAAATGGACAAATGGAAAAAGGTGCATTGAAAGGGAATGGTGTAGAAAGACCAAGAGGTAGAAGAACAAAAAATGGAATGGATGCATGCAGAAAGACAGTGAGGAAGACAGAGCAGCGAAATCTTGCAGAACAGTGAGGAGACTGGTAATGATAATGTAAAGAATGTAAATAATTCTTATCATATAAAGAAGAAGAGGTTTTTACCCTTTATGGGTTTCCTTGGGAAATATTTGTCTCTATGTATCTCATATATGTGACTGATACTGAATGTGCCATTGCTTATTTTCCTGCATTATTGTGATTATCATTGAGTGCCTTGTAAAGAATTTAAATGAAGCATAATTGTTTAAGCATGGGGACAACTGATTCACCGCCCCCCTCTCAGTTGTTCGAAAACTTCCTCATGGAACCCATTAATAACCTTTTTGGTTTCGGTCTTGACTAAACAACTCAGCAAGAAACCCAGGGGATCTTTCCAATATAATTTTGCATCTATAATACAATATTTTATAGCATGTAGCTTCAGTGTCCTAGATTTAGCTGGGGTTAGTTCACTAGGACATTGAAGAGTCAATAGGTAACAAACAATATCACGGTACTAGACTGAAGTAGAAAACTTGTCTTGAATCTCAACTGTAGGTGTAGCGATATCGAGTTCATTAATCTCTAGAAAACCCTCATCTTCTTGTAGCTGATTTATTCCAAGTGCCTGGAAGTTTGATTTGGCTAGAAATTTAGCTAGACCTTGGCCTTTAATGAGTTTTTTTGGTTTTAATTCTAGATCGAACTCCTGAATATTATCTATCCATCTTCCTCTTCTTCCATCACTATCTGACTGAACCAATATATCTTTAACAGAGCTTGTAGGGACATAGGCTATGATCTTCAAGTGTAATACATATGTTCTGAAAGCCTTGATAGCCTTCACCATTGCGTAAGCTTGTTTTTCTAGTATATTATATTTCAACTCAGCATCTATCATACTCTTATTGAAAAATGCAATAGGGTTTTCAAAGCCTTCCTCATTTTAACAATACGATTGAAATAGTGTGTTCGGAAGCAAAGGAAAAGATTAGAAACTCTTTTGTGCAATCAGGACTTGCCAAGACTAGCACTTCATTGATAACTTTCCTGATTCGTTGAAAATAATCTTTGGCTTCACTTGTCCACTTCATATCACTATTGTTTTTTAACATATCTATCATCAACTTCACAATTTCAACGAAGTTAGGGATGAATCTTCTCAAGAAAATTATTTTTCCTAAGAAAGACTGAATTTCTTTTACATTTCTAGGGATGTTTATAGTATCTATTTCTTAAATTCTTTTAGGATCAATTTTGATTCCATCTTTAGACACCATATGACCTAATAGCTTACCTTCTTGCATAGCAAAATGATATTTTTTGGGATTAAGGGACAAACCAAATTTACAACATTTCTCGAAAGTTTTCTTTAGGTGCACTAGATGTTTAACATCGGATTTTGAAAAAACAGTCAGATCATCGAGATAGATAAAAACAAACTTATCTCTCTCACCCATGAAGGCGATGTACATGGCTTGCTGAAAATTTTCCCCTGCATTCATTCAGCCGAAAGGCATTTTATCGTACATGAAGGTACCCCAAGGGGTAGTGAAAGCCATTTTTTCCTTATCATCTTGGTGTACTGCAATCTGATTGTAACCTAAAAAACCATCAATCATTCACTTTCTGTTAGCTTCAACTACTTTCTCTAAAACATGGTCCATCTTAGGTAATGGGTAATTGTCTTTGAGTGACGATCGGTTCAGGTTCCTAAAATCAACACATAGTCTGATTTCACCGTTTTTATTTCTTAATGGAACTAAATTAGCTACCCACTCGGAATATCTTGGTGGGATGATGATTTTGGCATCGAAGAGTTTTTTAACTTATTTTTCTATCATTGGTAGTAGCATAGGGTTTATCTGTCTGAGTTTCTTCTTAAAAGGCTTGACACCAGGTTTCAAAGGAATTTTATGTTCGATTATAGAAGTATCATATGTTCTCAATTTGTCATAAGACCAAGCGAAAATGTCTTCATATTTTCTAAGCAACTCAACATAATTAATTTTGGTTTATGGGGACAGATATTTGGATAATTTCACCAACTGAGGATTTTCTTTGGTACCTATGTCACATTCCTCAACTTCCTCTAGCTGAGGTTGTAAAGTGGATCTCAAAAGGAATGTCATCTTGATTAAACAGCCTTTCCAAGGGAATAAGTCCCTTGGGGATCTGGTTATCTTTTAGAACAAGGATTTGGTGATTAGCGATTTTATTGTGGAATTCTTGGGGGTCCTCCCCTTCCTGCATGATCCAAATATGATCATTTTGGTTTTCTTGGTCGGCATGCATTTCGGCAAACTCATCCATTGATTCTAAAAATTTGCGAAGCTATTCATCGTCCTCAAAAACTTGCCAATGTTGTATGTTATTCGATATGGAAGGTATGTGTCTCATTTTTATATGGTACTTTAGTTTAAAAGCAGTGGGAGGTGTGAATGTTGAGGCTTCTTTGGCTAATGCATCAGCCTATTGGTTTTCAGTTCTTGGAATGTAGTGAACCTTGACAGACGAGAAGAAATTTTTAATCAGATCCCAGATGCAATTCCTATAAGACCTCAACCTAGTATGTTTGTCCTGGTACTATTGGTTTACCTATTTTACAATTAGCTCGGTGTCACCAAAGACTTCAAGGTTTTTTATTTTCATTCTCCCATGGCTTTTAACCCTAACACTAGGGCTTCATACTTGCATACATTAATAGTTTGGTCCACATTCCATTGTAGCCTATAGGAAAAGGGGATTACGAATTGATTATCAAGAGCCACAAGGAGTGCCCCAGCTCCAGCTCTAAAGTAGGATGAGGAACCGTAAAAAAACATCTTCCACAAACCAGTGCTATATACATCCTTTTTATTTTTTTCTTTTTTTGTTTTCTCTTCTGTACAACTTTCATCTATACCTAAATCAATATCATCATCAATGGATAAAATAAAATTACCTAAATCTTGATCAACAATATATACAGGGTAGTTATTCAGGTTGTATGGATTACTTACCATGAATGCCAAGCTGGTTTCTCTGTATAGGCATGTGAATTGTCCTCCAAAAACTAGAATTGTAGCATACATCATGTCAAGTTGGAGAGATCCTCCAAGCTTGGTGCCCCAGGACCTGGATAACAACATACCATATTTCGGAGGGATATCGACAACCACTACGTCTATTAGAATTCTTTTTGCAGGTATTTTTTCCAGATTTACCACCAAGTCTTTAATCATGCCTATACATTTAACTTTTCTTGAATCGAATGAATATAAATCTCCATAAGGCTTAGTGATTTCGAGGCCCTATTTATCCATAATTTCTTTAGGCATTACATTGTGGGATGCTCCATAATCTAGCATGTAGTTATGGAGTAGGTGGTCGAATAAGGTTAACATGATATAGAAGGGGGTGACAGTGTCTTTGGCACCTTCAAAATGTGGACCGAAAACTATGTTCGACTTGTCATCTTCTAAGTTAATGACATCGGCTTGGCTTTCATTTTTTGAAAAACTAATCATCTTGGCAATTTATTTTCTATATATGGGGTTTTCTGTCAGTTTGACAAGAGGTATAAGAATCTTGATTTTGTTTATTTCATTTTCCAGACTAAAATTTCCCATGGATTTATCACTCTCTATGTTTTGGGCCTCCATTCCATTCTTTTGATCTTTCTTTTGTGGTGTGGATTTGGTTTCACTCACAAGGACCTGTGTTTTCATGGTGGGTGTTCCTACTGACTTTGGCTTGACAAGTTCCATGTCAGTGGTGTTGGTTCTTTTAGTCTTCTTCTTAGCAGTCTTTGGAGCCGCTTCATTAGTTTTGTCCCTCAGCAGGATCCTTTTCGTTGGGGTGGTTGGAAGACTCTTGTTTCTAGGTCTTAAATTGTATTTCTGGCATAGTTCATCAATTATATCATTTGCAATACCCTGATAGGTCAAATATTCAGAAGTACTGTTGTTTACGTCATCTTCCTCTCTATTTTCTTTATTTAAGGATTTTTCATAATCGTGTCTCGATAAATAGGGTTGTAGACTATCATCACCAAGATTGTTTATATCCTCATCTAACTCTTCAAAATATTCTAGGTCTTCCCCTCCAATGAAGTTTTCACTCTTGAAGGGGGTTGGGATTTCTTGATCCTCATTCTTAATCTGTCCTTGTGGGGCTTGAGGATCAGGATTCCTTCTGAAATCCTTCCTAGGAAAATAATATTTTTTTGATTTATCGAGTTCCATTTTTGAGATCTTATTTGATAGCTCTTTAATTATCCTAGCCATATCATCTATTTTATCTCATAAGTATCCACCTTGTTCTTTGAATTTTCTATTTTCTTTTTTCCCAGTTTCTACTTTGGCTTTTAGTTTTCCTGATGCCATCATTTTCGATTCAATTTCTAGAGAATCATATTGCATCTTGGTGAGATCTACTGATCTCCTTTTTCTTAAAAATAAATATAAATCAGGGTCAAAGGCTCCGACAAAAGTTACTTTCGCTGAAGGTTGAGAAGGTTGAGAATTTGATGTCAAACATGGTAGAAACCACTTGATTATTGGACATTGATGTAAACCATTAACAAGTGTGAGGGAAATCATGAATTATATCAATGAATCCCAAGGTACCCTAGTACATTCCAGTGAATTTCAATAAATGAGTTGAGGTTGAACATTCATGGAATCATTCGATCAAAGGTCAATGATGTAAAACTATTGTCTGAAGCGAAGAGGATTACCAATGAGGCATGTAGGTCCCAAGGTACTAATTGGTTTATAATTCTAATGCTTGGATAATTTGTTGAAGTCAAAAGGAAAAGACTCATTGAAGGAGGGCCATGATATGTCCCCCATCATTGACATGAAAGTGACACCAAAACGTTATGTAATATGGTGATTCTAGTGAGTATGGACTGACAAAGGAAATGGAAACTAGTAATATTGCAGATGGATGGTTTGAAGTGAAACTTCCCTTGATCATGATGAGGCATGAAAACTAACTTGGTAGCATTGACTCAAAAATTACCAACAATGTAATGTGACGGTAATAAGAGCACTGTTCGACTGGACTAAAAATTATTATGACACAAGGAGCTAGTATGACTTAGAGACAAGTGGATTACCTAATTGTAAGACGAGATGCAAATAGGTGCCATGTTCAATGGTGACAATAGCTTCCATAAAGGATTCCCCAAAACGTGACCCACTTCTTTCAAAATTTTACCCCAACCCATATAGATGAGTACCTCTTTTCCATTTAAAGACCTCGATAAGGGTAACACATGCTCGATATAACTCACCTTTGGTAATTTCTTCTTCCTTTATTTAACGAACTGGAATAAGTAAGGGTTTGTTCCCAGATGGGTCCTTCAATGTATATTTTAGAGAGTCCATAGAAGGAAAACGCAGTGGTTTTTCATGTTTAGAGAGTCTAAAAATAACTTAAAGGAGATTCCATTGATGATTTTTTCATAAATTTAGTCTCCCAAGCCCCAAAAAAGTGTAAAACAATACAAGAGAAAACTCTTCTAATCATGCTTGATTAGAGTGTTCCTTTTTCATAATTAGTCTCCTAAGGTTGAAAAAGATATAAACTACCACTTGAATGATTCCCTTTCAAACATTTTAATGAATGTGAAAGGAATAAATATCACTCGTCAATCTTTTCATGTTTAGGGAGTTTTAAAAGAGATTAAAGGAGACTCCAAAGAGTTCCTTTTTCATATATATTTTGCAAGTTCGAAAAAGAGATAAAAGTGTACTATGTAACCTATTCTCATGTTTTAACAAGAACAAGAAAGAAAAAATACTAATATAGTTATAGAAAGAGTTACTATGTTACAATCGGAATGACCCTCGAATGAGGATCACTCTTGGCAGTGTGTCTTTCTAGAGGTAGTTTTCCCCCCAGCATGCGTGATAACAACTAGCAGATTTGTTCCATCATGATGTCTAGAGGCTGGAGACCTGCCCCCCAAGCATCGTTTCCTCTAGTGACTCTTCTTCTTTCCTCTTTTAGGTTTTTGGCTACTAATGGGAACATTTTCACTAGGCAGAGGAAAATGAGGTTCAAGTATTCGATCTAGAGTGTGACTCAATTTGGATTGAGGTGGGTATGTTTCATTTTTTAACTTGATTGACAAAGACGATGAATTATGCTCATCGAGACCAAATACTACCAAAATATTAGATAATTCTAACGATTGTTGTACCTGAGTCGAAATCATGTTTAACATGGAAACCCCTGTGGTGGTAGGATAAGGAAAAGGAAAACCCCCATGAGTGAGGAATACTTAAGAATACCTACACCTACATTCTCAAAACCATTATTTCCTAGAAAAGGGACATTATTCATTGCAACATTGTTGAGATCTAGAGTTGTATACTCAAGTTGATCAACAAGGATAATCTTTCCTTGATGGTGAAATCATAAGATATGAAACACTAGATATGAAACGATGGTCATGGCATAGAACCAACTACGACCAATTAATAAATTATAATCCAAGTGCATGTCAACCACTTCGATATTGACCGAAATGATCTTACCCTTCAATGTCATACATAAATATTGCAATATTTCGTGAGGTTGGAAACAATTCCAATCAAATGCTTTCATGGTGGTAGGGGACGGGGAAAGTGTAGGATAACCAAGGGCTCTTCAACAAGGAAAAGAAATGACACAAGTGGAGGATCCCTCATCCAAAATAGTACGACGAATGTTCTTTCCACCAACCAAAAATTGAATTTGGAAATCTTAGTGGTGGAAGACCTTCTCCTTAAAATAATCCATATTAAACATAATTAGGTTCAACTCCTCTAGATCCATAGATCCAATGGATGACAACAGGGTTCTACATTGACTTGGAAAGTGTTGTAGAACTTCGAGGGTTTACATATCACAAGGAACTTATGCCAAATCTTCAATGATGTTGTAGTTTTGGGCAATGCGGGCTTAGGATTAAATGTCACTTTTCGAATTACTCTCTTGAGTGGGTGCAATGCGATGTCAGAAATTGGATTCCCAATATGAAGAGGATTGGAAGATGGAGGAGTAGAACTAGAAGGTTGATCGACATCCTTTCCTTTAGATGGATCATGTGGAGGAGTGTCATAGGTATTTTCTCGAGTTTCTACATTAATCGTCTTAAAAATGTACACCTAAGAGGCATTTGTTGAAGCATCCCCATGGTGGGAATGACTTGCGTTGCCCCCTTGCCGAGGGGAAGGATTTTGCACAACCAAATTTTGTTGTTGAACCAGTTGGGAGGTACCCTTAATATATTTAGTGACAACCTCACAATGAGGGAAGTCTTTCATGTATTGGTATTCCTCACAAATCATACATGGATATTTAGGCTTCCTTATTGGTTGAGTATCAACAATCTTGGGATTTTCCTAGTCATTAGAAGATTTATTGGATTTACCCTTGTTTTTCTTCTTACCTCCTAGTTTTTGAGACAATGTGGATTGGACTGCATTCAACTCATAGGTTTGAGAAGGAGTGGAAGTAGTTGTGGTGTATGGAATGAAAATAGGTTCCGAGGAAAGTTTTGATGGATCGTTCGATGAATGAGGAGCGTTGCGGATTATATAGTATAGTGTGATAGACTGGGAGTAAACCAAGTCCAAATAATATGCATGGTTTATAGTCTTCTCCTCAGTAAATACGTTTTCCATGGAAATGTTGGGTATCTGTTATATTCTTTGCCGATGCTTTTCTATTTCCGGTTAAGGAATTAGGGTTGTTGACTAATCCAAGTCATTGGGTTAGGTTTTTGGATGTCGTTGGATCCTATATGTATACTGTATTATAAACAATGTATCACTATGAATTAACATAGAATATGTTGGTTTTCCCGGTTTGGATTTCCAGGGGAAAAATCTCTGTGTAATGTTTGTATTTGTCATTGTATCTTTTATGCTCTTTTACTAAAAATCTATTTGTAGTAAATATTGTACAAGGTTAAAATATACATTTGGTATCAGAGCTTTGTTGGCTTCAGGGGGACACCTTTTTGGTCAAGGTTTTGGCTCGAGACTGTGATAAGCCTTGTTACAGTAAGATATATGTGGTATTGATTTTTCAGGTGAAAATAAATGGCAAGAAATTCGAAGATGAAGATTGAGAAGTTTAATGCGCAAAGTTTTGGGCTATGGAAGATCAATATGTAAGATATGTTGGTGGAAAGAGATCAGTGGATCAAGGTATATCTAGGTACTGCACCTACAGGAAATTTAGTAGATGACTGGAAAAAGTTGGATCGGAAGGAAAAGAGAACAATCCAACAGTGTCTCTCAGATTGATTATTATTGAATGTGCCAGAGGAAGCTACAACCAAGGATCTATGGGAAAATTTGTGGAAGTTGTATCAGTCTAAATCCCTAGTAAATAAAATAGTCTTGAGAAAGAATTTGTATAACTTGAGTATGAGAGATGGAGACTCGATGGAAGAGCATTTGAATTCCTTCAATACTGTGGTAAGTCAGTTATTATTTGTTGAGATTAAAATTTCAGATGAAGATAAATGTATTAGTTTAATGTGTTCTTTACCAGACTCGTGGGATAGTTTGGTTGTGGCCATAGGTATTAATAAAACTACCTTGAAGTTTGATGAAGTGGTCTCATCCTTTTTGTCAAAGGAGATGAGACAAAAGAATATGGAAGGACATAGCACATATGGATTATTTTCAAGAGGACATTCCTAGGAAAGAAATAGATCTAAGTTCTCAGGTGGGAGATCTAAGTCTAAGAGTAGATGTAAATCTCTCAAAAAATTTTTAAGGGTATGTTGGAGATGTGGAAAAGAAGGGAACTACAAGAAGAAGTGTAGATCCAAAGTTGAGAAAAAGAAGGGATCTAGAGAATCTCCTTCTATAGAAGAGAATACCTCCAAGGAAGGAGAGGATGTGTATTTAGATTCTTCTAGCACACATGCAAATCATGAGGCATGGTTGGCTGACTCTGGTGAATCATTTTATATGAATCCCTAGAGGGAGTGGTTCTACGAATATGAAAGTTATTATGGAGTTAGTGTTTTCTTAGGTGATGATTCAACAACCATAATCATAGGATGAGAAAAAATCAAGTTGAGGCTCATATATGGAAGGATTAGAACACTGCATGTTTTTTTGCACATCCCAAGTTTGGCCAGAAATTTGATTTCTGTAAGCAAAATGGACGATGCTAGGGTACAACCAATATTTGAAAAGGAAACCTACAGGATGGTTCGAGGAACAATGGTGTTGTTGAAGGGAGTTCAGTTTGGAAATCTGCATAAGATCAAAGGAAGCAATATTAGTGATTAGTTTAATAGTTCCATTGTTCCTGATATTGGAGTTGAAGAAGAAATAACTCCTACAGTCTCTGGAGAAAAGGTTGTGCTGTGGAATCAAAGACTGGGGCATATCGGAGAGAAGGGTCTTCGACTACTACACAGTAAAGGTATGGTTGAAGTTATGTCTAACTTCTCTCTGGATTTGGATTTCTATGAACATTTTCTATATGGGAAGCAAAATCAGGTAAGATTCCCCTCTGGTGCAATGAGGGAAGAAGGAATTTTACATCTAGTTCACATTCATGTTTTTGGACCTGTGTTGGTTCCATCATTGGGAAAATTTGTGTACTATGTCTCATTTATAGATGACTTCTCGAGGGATACTTGGATACATTTCCTCAGGAATAAATCTAAAGTCTTTGATAGGTTTAAAGAGTTTAAGGCTCTTGTTGATAATCAAACAGAGAAAAGAATTCAGGTGTTGAGGACATATAATGGTGGAGAGTTCTACAGGAATGAATTTGAAGAATTCTGTAAACAGTGTGGTATGTCAAGGAATAATACTACTCCATATACACCTCAGTAGAATGGAGTTGCAGAAAGGATGAACAAGACGTTGATGGAAAAATCAAGGTGCATGCTTAGTGGTGTCGAATTAGGGAAAGAATTCTGGGAAGATTCAGTGGGTAATGCATGTTACCTGGTCAATAGATCACCCTCATCAACGTTTGATGACAAGACTCCACAAGAGGTATGGACTAGTAGGGAACCTTCTCTCACACATCTAAAAGTATGTGGTTGTGATGCATATGTTCATGTTCCAAAGGAAAACAGGAGTAAGCTAGATAAGAAGGATGAAAAGTGTATCTTTATTGGATATAAAGATGATCTCAAAGCTTATAAGATTTGGAACCCAGAAACTAAGAAGGTAATGTATATCTGATATGTGGTATTTAGATAAATGAAGGATGTTGTTAAACATGAATTCTTACCAAGTAAGGAAGAACCAAAGAAAATAGAGTTTGGTTTAAAGGATGATGAATCAGACTCTAGAGAAGAACATGAATAAAAAAAAAAAGATCCTCATACTCCAGTATTGAGGAGATCGGTTCGAGAAAGAAGGCTACCAAAAAGGTATACTCCATCTAATTTCCATTCAATTTTTTTCATTGTCTATTACTGATTGTAACAACCCTCGTTAAATAGTTGCATAGGGATTATTAAGTATAATTAATTAGATAATTAATTTTCCTAATATGGTTTTAGTTAAACAATGATTAGTATTAATAATATTATTTATTTATTTATTAATTGTTTATAACTGTTGATTGATTAATTAATAATTTAATTGATTACTTAACACATTCAATGATTTGGGTAAAGCATTAAGGGGCTTAATAAATTTAATTTAATCATTATGAAACTTTACGTATGATAGGAAATGATAAGATAATAAAGGACATGATAAGATAATAAAGGAAATGGGATAAGGTAATAATGGGGAGGATAAGGTAATTAATGGAGGATAGGGAGTCAGTGAATGGGGGGAGATATGAAGGGGAGGAGTCCTACGGGAGAGGGATTATGAAAAATAGGGAGGAGAGGACTGCATGCTAGCTGTTGGATATTTTTTTCTAGTTTTGTGGGGGAGTTTGGTTTTGGAGGTTTTGGTGAACCATTGCAGGGGGCACCAGGTTGTCGGGGGTTTTGGGCACGAGGGGTAGGATTCCTTATCGTATCCTGGAGCTAGGGAGCCGGACAGACTGCTCCTAGCTCGTTGGGTGGTTAGTCGGTTTGGGAAGGGTTTGGTCAAAGTAGCAGGCTGGACAAAGCAACAGAGAGGACAACCAGATCAGTGGGAATTAGCATTAGGTAGAGGTATTTTTAATTATAAATTTGTTGGGTTATGTGGATGATTATGTAAATTATTAGCATGTTTTTCATAAATTTAATTTATGCTACTTATATGAATGAAAGAACTTACTTATTGCTTATGCTAAACAATCTTAATATTTAAATTATGAAATTTTTAGGCTTAATTAAATTTTTGTTCTTACACATGGTATCAAAGCTGGGTTTCAAAAGTGAAACCTAGGGCTTAACCACTCACTTGGTTAAAGGTTATGCAAACTGAAACAGCTCATAACCTACATCCCTTAATAAAACCCTTGAAAATAACCTAGAAACAATCCAAGAAAACCCTAGGAGACTATTCAAAAAATCCAGAAGGGTGAGAGAATGCGTAGATAAAAATGGATCCTAGACGCCTCTTCAAACCCACATGGTTTCCCTATCATAATCCTTACTTGCAAAGGACAGAGACAAAATAAAACAACATTTACAGTTAGATGGGGTATGTAAGATAATAATAATAATAATAATTTACTTGAATCTAGACATATTATATTATATATATATATATTCGTAGAATTTTTCCTATGACATGAAAACTAATGACTTACCAGGAGCATCCAAAACTATCGTTACAAAAAAAATAAAAATTGTTTTGTGTGTTTTGTAGAAAACACAAACTTAAAATTTTGTTTTGTGTGTTATATAGAAAACACAAACTTATAAGCTTATAAGTATATAAGTTTTATAAATATTTCACAAGTATTTTTCAATGAACTACCACTGTAAATTGTGTAAAATAAGTAATTACAAAAAATAAAGACATACTATCGACATTGTCATTCTAGTGGTTAATTCGTTAAAATTTTATATATTAATATTAGGATTAATTATTTATTATAATTATTTTTCTTTTACCATATATTGTAACTAAAAACTATTCTATTAGATGGAAAAGCGAAGTGTAAATTTCTACATTTGGTATATATTTTGAAAATGATACATCAATAATAATTAATAAGGATTGACATATATACATAAATATTTAAAAAATGAAGAAATCTTAGAAGTTTACATAAAATCGTAGAAAATGGAAACTATATATAACTATAAAATTGTTAATACTATTAAAACAATATCTTTTATATATATAAAAGCGAGGGGTGAAATAAAAAAATAAAAAAAAAACTCTACCCAATTACTTATGAGTGCCATGTTAACTATAAAATTGTTAATACTATTAAAACAATATCTTTTATATATATAAAAGCCAGGGGTGAAATAAAAAAAAACAAAAAAAACTCTACCCAATTACTTATGAGTGCCATGTTAGCATAAGTGGTTCATAACCCAAAATCTGTTTTTGCTCACCGCTATATAAACAATTCCAATATGATTACATAATAAAATTTAATCTTATTTTGTTTTTTCTCATATTTGTTAATTATGTTTCAATTGTTAATTATACTTTATTACTTTAAATCTATGTTATAATGTTATATTGCTATCATCATATATCTATATGTCTCTATATAGATAGGTAAGTTTATATATAGCGGTTGGTTCACATACAGAGATAAGTTCACATTAAATGAAAACATAAAAGTTAAAATTTATTATGGTTATATGAGAATGGTAAAGTTATGAGTGAGACAAAATAAATGATACAAAATTTTATATTATAATAGCAATACAATTAAAAAAATAAAAATAAAAACAAATAAACAAACAGATAATTTAAAATAAATATATATATATATATATATATATGATAAAATAATATAAAAGAAAATATAGCAAGAAATTTATGAACGATGAAATAATATAATATATCTTAAAGCTAAAATAATAAGAATGTATATATGTATGTGTATATGAATAAGGGAATATAATGGGTGGGATGTGGTAGAGATAAAGGTAATATAAACTTTAGCTTGAAATTTAATTTATAGTAAGAAAATGAAAGATATAGTCATAGAAGAAAGTTATGTAATATATATATATATAAATGTGATATCAAAATAGCTATAAAAAAAACACATATGATAAGGTATGTAATGAATATGTATATATAAAATAGATAAAAAAAAAAGACTAGAAAAGTAATTTGTAAATATGAAGTAACTTGCGCATATGAATGAGGTATAATGAACATATTAATATATAAATTAGAGTTATATGTAGAATAATGAAATATGATATAACATATAAGGATATTATAAGGTATGTAATGAATATGTATATATAAAATAGATAAAGAAAAAAGACTAGAAAAATAATTTGTAAATATGAAGTAACTTGTGCATATGAATGAGATATAATGAACATATTAATATATAAATTAGAGTTATATGTAGAATAATGAAATATGATATAACATATAAGGATATTATATATGTGAGAAATTTTTATTTTATTTTATTAAAATAATATAGTGTTTAAAGTATTATAGAGGATAAATGATAAAGTTAGACAAAAATAATAAAGTATAAGTTATTAATAATGACAATTATAATATATTATAAATGAATAATAAATAAATATTAAGTAATGAAGTAAATTAGGAGATAAATATGAGAATAAAAAACTAGAAATCTTTAAATGTAAAGAGGAATGTGAATGTACATATAAAAACTATATAGATGGAAACAATATGTAGATAGTACACAAGTTTGAATAAACATTATAAATGAAGATTTTGATATAATATTTTTCATATAAAATAAAAATAAAAATTAAAGTATATATTATAACAATTCATTATTGTAAATCACAATGTCCTATCACCACACAAGATATACTATAGTGGTAATGAAAATAAATAAATTAATTAATTATATATATAATTATATATATATGCTACAAAGTAGAATACGGTTAATATTTAAAACAAAAAGATGGTACAATGGATAAGTGATATGTAAGTAATAGTAGTATGGTAGTGTAACAAAATGGTAAATGTGACTCATATATGTTGGATTATGTAACATGATAATAGTTTATCTATAAGAGTTATAAAGTAAATTTACGGGATAACAAATAATTTGCATACAAACATCTTAAATGTATATAATGTCTATGTTATAATAATATATAAGGCTAATGTGTGAGTTAGAGAAAGAGATGGTGTGCAATTAAATACACATAACATAAGGTAGTGGTCGTATATCTACGATAAAGCATAAATATATAAATAGATGATATTGAAGAGATATGAAAATCAGTATATGGCAGTATAGGATAACATTGATATAGTAAACATAATGGAAATGAACGTATAAACACAATTAAGGATTGATGTGAATAAATATACAATGAAAGTATATAAGTTTCAAATAAAATGGAAGTGATAAAATATAGTAATATGGAGCTCGGAGATGTATAGGTCGAAAAAGGGAATAAACCAAATGACAAATAATAAGTAATGGCTATAGAAAATGAAGTATTAGGCCAAATATATAATTAGGGTTATTAAATAAAGACAACATAAGGGGTTGGTAAATAAGTACATTGTTTAAGGAATAGAAGGTGTAATAAAAAGTGATCAATGCATAAATGAAGAGGGATGTAAATGATGTATAATAATAATAATAAAAGGTAATAAGAACAATATTATATGAATAAGTAAGCAATACATTAGTAATTAATATAAGGGTGGATTAATAAGAGGCGAGTAAGTAGGAGTGGGCATGATAAGTATGGTTAGAATGTATAAGAGAGAGAGAGTGTAATAATGTATAATGTGTCAAGGAAGATGCAAAGTGCATACAATAAATTATAGTAGTAAATGGGTTATAATTATCAAGATATTCCAGGTGGGTTTATATACACGACATAATGAAATTTATATAATCTCAATATAAAAATCACTTCACCAAAAAAAAAAAAAGAGAGACCAACAATAAGCTAAGGTTTTAACTGGTAGTAAACCAACAAACTATACCTTAAATATTGGAATCATACACCAAGCCAAGGAAGAATAACCCTGTAAGAGAAGTGTGTCTTAACATTAACCAAATCACAAGCGGTAATAAAATTTGAGTTTGACACAGTGAAGGCCTACTGAATAAGGGTATTATCAGAGATTTGTGGAAGGATTCTCCAAAATAGCAAAACCCATCACCACTTTGTAGCGCAAGGGGGTCAGGTATGAATGGACAGAAGAGTGTGATAGTGCATTCATCGAGCTTAAGAGCTTACTAACTATTGTGCCAATTCGACGAGTGCTAGATATGGAAAAGGACTTCACAGACTGCACGGATGCCTCGAAGAAAGGGTTGGGGGCCGTGCTAATGCAGGATGGAGGAGCGATAGATTTTGCGTCAAGGAAGTTGAAGAAACACGAAGAGCTATACGTGACTCATGATTTAGAGTTGGCAGCTGTAATGCTATCTCTGAAACTTTGGAGGCACTATCTTATGGGGAGATACTTCAAGATCAAAACAAACCATCAAAGTTTAAAACATCTCTTCACTCAAAAGGATATGAATGCGCGGCAAAGGCGATGGAGTGAGTTTATGAGTGAGTATGATTTTGGTATTTCATACATCAAAGGAAAGGAAAATGTGGTCACATATGCCTTGAGTAGGAGACCACGTGTCTTCTCCTTGATACCCTTAAAGGTCAATCTGAGGGAACATGTGTTGACGCAACTCCAAGGAGATAGTTGGTATTTAAAAGTTACTTCAAACCTCCAGAGTGGGAGGTAATTAGATCCAAAGTATGAAGGATATATTCTGGAAGAAAACAGACTGTTAAGATATTGAGGAAGGATGTACATCCATGAAAATGGGGATATTCGAAGCATCATATTGAAGGAATCCCATAGAGCACTTTATTGTGCGCATCTGGGTGTGAAGAAGATGTATGCAGACATGAGGAAGATTTTCTTCTGGGTAGGCATGAAGAACGATGTAGTCCATTTCATCGCCAAGTGCCTAGAGTGTCAACAAGTGAAAGCCGACCACCATCACCCGACAAGCCTCCTACAACCACATGATGTTCCTATGTCCAAGTGGAAAGTCATCTCTATGGATTTTGTTGTGGGGTTGTTGCTCACATCTCATAGACAGAATGCCATTCTTGTGATAGTTGATAAGTTAACCAAGAGTGCTCATTTTATTCCGGTTAGAGACAATTACGATGTCACTGATGTGGCATGTGTGTTTGTAAGCGAGGTTATCCATTTGCATGGGATACCTAAGAAGATCATTTTAGATATGGAATCCAGATTCACTTCTAGGTTTTGGACAAGTTTGCAGTCATCATTGGGGACTCCGTTGAACTTAAGCACATCTTATCATCCTGAAACAGATGGGAAAATCGAGAGAGTAAATCAAGTCATGGAAGACATTCTCAGGATGTATTTCATGGATAATCAAAATCAGTGGGAGAAGTACCTACCTGTTGGATTACTGAGAGGGGGGGGTGAATCAGTAATAACGTAATTATAATCCTTTTTCTTCAAATGTTATATCAATGTAGAATTATTATCCAAAAATGAGCAGTAATAAATAAACAATCACACACATGAACAGTACACCAGTGTTTTACGTGGAAACCCAAATCGGGAGAAAACCACTGAATGCTTTTTCTTATATGTCTTGAAGAATTACATTCATTGGAAGCACCAACTTCCTTTATTTTCCAGCTGCAACTGGAAGGAGGCTCCAACCCCCTAGTTTCTCAGGTTACAACCTGAGCGAAGCTCCAACTCCCCAATTCTCTGGCTACAACCAGAAGGACGCTACAACCCCCTATGTTCTCTGGCTACAACCGAAAGGTGGCTACAACCACCTGTCCTTGCCTCGTCCTGCCACCCTGAAGTAGAAGTAGAATGATGGAACCACTGTCACACTATCACTATGAGATATACCGTTGTAAACTTGTACCAATAAATATGAACCATGCATCTACCATGCATCAACATGTACCATAAACAAGTGCATAAACCATGAACCAACCTGTAATCAACCTGTACCATAAACAAGTGCATCAACCATGCACCAACCTGTAATCAACCTGTACCATAAACAAGTGCATCAACCATGCACCAACCTGCAATCAACCTGTACCATGAACAAGTGAATCCAAACATGTACCAAGCTGTACCAATCATGTGTCAACTACTCATCAACTATCACTCGTCAATATG
>ML789742.1:650930-706440 GCA_009831015.1 Picea engelmannii
CATATTTACTTCTTATCAACCATGACAAAACAATAATGAGTCATATTTACATCAAACACTATTGGGTCCATTACCCAAAACTTTGTGCTATGGGTCTTTCTTCAAGAGTTGACATCAATGACAACCAACCTTAATCAACACTACCTTTGGTAGAGTTTGCCTACAATAACATTTTTCATAGATCCATCGGAATGCCACCCTATGAATCTCTGTATGGAAGACCATGCATAATGTCGTTGAGTTGGGATAGACTAGAATATCGAGTAACAGTAGGGCCAAAATTGATTCAAGAGATGGAGGAACAGGTGATTCAAATTAGGTAGAGACTAAAGGAAGCACAGGATAGGCAGAAAAGTTATGCAGATGCACACAGGACCGACCGAAGTTATGAAGTGGGAAACCAGGTTTTTATTCGTATCAAGCTTAATAAGAGTACCATATAGTTCGGGAAGGAGACAAAGTTGTCACCTCGATTTATAGGACCATTCAAAATCCAAGAGAAAATTGGACCTGTTGCCTATCGTCTCATACGGCCACCCCACTTGCATAAAACTCATAACGTTTTTCATGTATCTGTTTTACGTCATTATGTTGTTGATGAATCACATAAACTAAATTGGAGGGAATTGTAGGTATCAGACGTGGGAAATATCACGGTAGAACCATTACACATATTGGACCGTAGAGTTCGACAACTCAGGAACCATCTGGTAGACCAAGTTAAGGTCCAATGGGACAAGTATAGTCTAGGATATGCTACTTGGGAAGACGTCGAGACATTACGACGAGACTATCCCTGAATTTTTTTTACCACCTCGAGAATATGTTTCTCAAAGGTTGGGTGTATGTAACACCACCTTTTGACTTAGATAGCGAGGATTACTTGAGGCCTACACTTTTATTTTCTATTCACAAGTGAAACTATTAAATGATACACTTAAACTTTTAAGATGTATGAACCTTTATGAATGTTTATATGTATTGAATAATGATGGACATGATGCGATATATTGTGAGAATGTAAATTTTATGAATGTTAAAATGTTATTGATGATGATGGATATAATGCAATCTACTATGTGAATGTAAATTTTATGAATGTTTAAATGTTATTGATGATGATGTATATGATGCGACATATTGTGTGAATGAGAATCCTATGAAAGTTTAAATGCTATTAGAATGATGTTGGATATGATGCAATCTATTTGGTAAAAGATAATTTTATGAATGGGTGTCAAAATTGAATTATGGGATATTATGAGATCTATTTCTAACTTGAAAAACTTTGACGTTAAGTTGTTGGTACACGGATACCAAATTGAAATGATGGTTGTATACGATTACATGATGATAATGCATAGAGATGTATGAGTTTGTGTTATAGACTAATCTGCAAGTTATGGGCTATGAAATAGCCAAAGGATAATAATGATGAAAGTGGATGACATGACCATTGGCCAAGAAACAATATGGTATGAATCCTTGTATGTGAAAATTATATTGGTTTCGATACATTGCTATGATATGTGGACTAGTGCAGGATTTCAGGTGATGACACTGCCCAAAACCGAATAAATGATGAAAAAGATCCTAACAACACAGTGCCACTGTATATTCCATTGTAGGGTGTGGACCCTAGTTGTGATTAGGAGGGGTGGAGGCATTTCCCACCATGTATCCTCCCAAACCTGAAGTCATGGGAGAACGGTGTTAGCTCACACTCCCCTAGACGTGTGATGATGAATGCCAATTTCCTGTTGGGGAAGCTTGGTCGAGACAGTGACACTTCCACTTACAGGTTCTATTTGGAGTTAGGTCAATATAGTTGACGCTCTAAGATAGTCCAGCAGAGGAAGGATAGGAATGGATATGGAAGTAAGTTAGAGAGGAAGGATGAGTAGAAATAGTTGAGAAAGTATGGAGATTTTTCTGATGGTGGAATTTATTGTTTTTCCCTTCTAAAAAGAAAATGTGTATATATGAATATTCATAATTACATAACTAAACCACAGTTGTGTAAATAAAATTGTTGAACTAGATGATTGTAATTAAAGGATTTCACAAACATTTGATTGGTTTATTGTCTTTTATAAAAGAATGGTCTTGTTGATTGGATTCGATGCATACATAAATTACTATAAGGATGATAGTTATTGATTATTAGTACATACACGAGACTTGTATGTACTAGCTACACATGCATTTCTTGTACATGTACACTAGTATGAATTAGTTTCTTGTTTTACTTACTAATAATGTTGGTTAATTGCTATGAATGTGTGAACCATGCTTCTTTTCCTTTGTATCATGAGATACCTTAACTTCGGGACAAAGTTTCCTGAAGGGTGGGTGTATGTAACAACCCTGGTTAAATAGTTGCATAGGGATTATTAAGTATAATTAATTAGATAATTAATTGTCCTAATACGGTTTTAGTTAAACAATTATTAGTATTAATAATATTAATTAATTAATTAATTATTAATTAATTGTTTATAACTGTTGATTGATTAATTAATCAATTAATTGATTACTTAACACATTCAATGATTTGGGTAAAGCATTAAGGGGCTTAATAAATTTAATTTAATTATTATGAAACTTTATGTATGACAGGAAAAGATAATATAATAAAGGAAAGCGGATAAGGTAATAATGGGGAGGATAAGGTAATTAATGTAGGATAGGGAGTCAGTGAATGGGGGGAGATATGAAGGGGAGGAGTCCTACGGGAGAGGGATTATGAAAAATGGGGAGGAGAGGACTGCATGCTGGCTGTTGGATATTTTTTTCTAGTTTTTTTTTGGGGGGGGTTGATTTTGGAGGTTTTGGTGAACCATTGCAGGGGGCACCGGGTTGCTGGGGGTTTTGGGCATGGGGGCCAGGATTCCTTACTGTATCCTAGAGCTAGGGAGCTAGACAGACTAATCCTAGATGGCTGGGTGGTTAGTCGGTTTGGGAAGGGTTTGAGTAGGCTGGACAAAGCAGCAGAGAGGACAACCAGATCAACGAGAATTAGCATTAGGAAGAGGTATTTTTAATTATGAATTTGCTGGTTTATGTGGATGATTATGTAAATTATTAGCATGTTGTTCGTAAATTTAATTTATTCTACTTATATGAATGAAAGAAACTACTTATTTATTATGCTGAACAATCTTAATGCTTAAATTATGAAATTTTTAGGCTTAATTAAATTTCGGTTCTTACACTGATGATGATCCTAGAACTTTTAGGGAGGCAGTGGATTCAGAGGATGGAAATCTCTGGAAAAGGGACATGGACAAAGAAATGGAATCTTTGGATAAGAATGAGGCTTGGGAGCTAATGGAGTTGCCAATTTCAAGAAATCCCATTGGCAACAAATGGGTATTTAAAAAGAAGTTGAATGCAAAAGGAAAAGTGGAGAAATACAAAGCTCGGTTAGTAGCAAAGGGCTATTCCCAGGTTGAAGGAATTTATTTTGGTGAGATTTTTTTCATGTTGCCAAGTTAACCTCTATAATATTTATGTTATTTGTTGTTGTTGCATTTGATTTTGAAGAAGAAAAAATGGATGTGAAGACAACATTCTTACATGGGGATCTGGAAGAAGAAATCTATATGAAGCAACCAGAAGATTATGCTATGAAGGGAAGAAGGAGATGGTATCCAATATGAAAAAGTCCCTGTATGGTTTAAAAAATTCACCAAGGATGTGGTATCAAAAATTTGATACTTATATGCTGGGACTCGGCTTCAAAAGAAGCAAAGAGGATCACTTTGTGTATTTTAAATTAATTGGTGATCATTTGATTTATTTGTTCTTGTATGTGGATGACATGTTTCTGATAGGAAATAACAAGGAGATTATCCAGGATGTGAAAACTCAATTGTCCTCTAAATTTGACATGAAGGATCTCAGTGCTTCAAATTTCATTTTGGGCATGGAAATTAAAATAGATCGGAAAAAGAAGAAACTATGGTTAAATCAGAGAAAATATGTTGAGAAATGTTGCATAGGTTTAATACACAGGAATGTAAATCGATCAAGGTTCCTATTCATGTTTGTATAAATTTATCTGTGGATCAGTGTCCCAAGACATAAGAAGAGGAGGAGAACATGTCTCGTGTTCCATATGCAAGTGTATTTGGCATTTTTATTTATGAAATGGTTAGTACTAAACCAGACATTGCACATGTAGTGGGAGTTTTGAGCAGGTATATGTCAAAACCAGGGAAGGAGCATTGGACAATAGTAAAAAGGGTTTTCATGTATTTGCATGGCACTGCTAGCTATGGATTGTGCTATGAAGGAAGACACAAATTGGATGGAGTGGTTTGTATACATGGATTTGTTGATGCAGACTAGGTTGGATATCTGGATCATAGGAGATCTACACGTGAGTATGTGTTTAACCTGTCTGCAGGAGAAATAAGTTGGATGAGAAAAAGACAGGCTGTAGTGGCACTTTCAACTACAGAAGTTGAATACATGGATTATGGTAGCCACTCATGCAGGTAAGGAAGCAATATGGTTACAAAGATTATGTTCAGGTATTAGGTTGGTACAAGAAGATGTAAGGATAGAGTGTGAAAGTCAGAGTGCAATTTTTCTGGCAAAGAACCCAGATTATCATTCAAAGACAAAGCATATTGATATTCAATATCACTTTGTGAGAGACATGATTGAAGAAAATAAATTATCATTGATGAAGGTGGACACTTTGAAGAATGTTGCAAACTCATTAACAAAATCTATGAGAATTGAAAATTCCTCTTAGTGTAGAGGATCCATTGGCATTGTTGCCCTGGATTATTGACTATGTAATCATGTAACCCCCTGTATAGAAAGAAAACAAAAAGTGGGAGAATGTTGGGTATGTGTTATATTCTTTGCATGAGGAACAATGTCCTTGCATTGTGTCGAGCACGCAGGAGGGTTTGAGGGTAGTGCCCTCGAAAAAAAAAAGTCTTCCTCGAGAAACATGTCACATATTTAGGTGGTTTTTTGGCAGATGGTTTTCTATTTCTACTTAAGGAATTAGGGTTTTTAACTAATTCAGGTCATTGGGTTAGGGTTTTGGATGTCGTTTTCTCCTATATGTATATTGTATTGTAAAAAATATATCACTATTAATGAATATAGAATATGATGGTTTTCCCAGTTTGGGTTTCCAAGGGAAAAATCTCTGTGTAATGTTTGTATTTTCCATTGTATATTTTTTGTTCTTTTACTGAAAATCTATTTGCAGTAAATATTGTACAAGGTTAAAATCTACAAGAAACATCGTGAGTGATGGGAGACAACAATGGATTTGTAAATGAATATGTGAGGAGTTGGTCGAGGATGGGAGCCTTAATAAACTGTCTCTTCTATCTCCACTCATGAATATGATCGAATATGTGGGTGGAAGAGGATTGTCTAAGCTATGTCAAAAGCTTTGTACCAGTCTCATACCCTGTAGGAAATTGAAATTGAGTCAAGAAATCCATGGCAAGAGAATTAAATTCTCCAAAGGAGTTACATGGAAGTTCAATGTACCATTTTGCTTCCGCACCTATATGTGTTCTCTAAAAAAGTCTAAGACGAATGGAATCATATATCAAAGATTTGGAATAACTCCATAAATCGAAAGTAATAACATGATTGTTAGGATCTTCCTTAGGTTTTCCTTCAAATTTTGGGATGTTAGATGGTAATTTGGTAGGGATAGTGGGCCAAAATAGGGAATGAAGGATGGGATCGTTTATTACATGTGACATATCTAGCATATCTAACGTAGATAAGAGAGATATTTCTAGGTTATGTTGGTTATATTGGTGATAACCTTATTATGCGCGGACACTAGTAGGACCATATCTAGGTTGTGGCGAGACAATGAAACTAGATGGTCCTCCCATAAATGGTGGTTGCCATAGTTGTCCACTCATATAAGGTGGTTGTCCTATTTATCCACTCACATAAGATGGTAGAATGAATGGACCTACTACATACTGATCTTGACCTATTGGTTCTCTCAAGTATGGTGGTGGAAGGGACTATTTCATCGTAATCGTGGGGTTGATGGATTTATGGGGCAATGTTCCTTATCAAGGATTGTCTACCCGATTGGGTTGATCCCACAAAGGATTCACAACCCTTGGATATAAATGTCCAAGGTTTAGACCAGTGGTAGTAGGGATAGAGGGGCTTGCAGGAGAAACTTGGCCCTAGGCGTTTTGATGTTGCAACCATGTAGGTTTCCCCATAGTGAAAATTTTCCCTGTAACTGAAGGTTTCCCCCCAGTTGAAGGTTTTCCTCCCATTAAAGATTGGCCTTTGATATAGGGAGTACTAATATGTGATGTGTGAAATGGAGGTTGAGTAACTTCTGTAATTGTGGTTGTGTGAATGACTTGACTACTGGTCCTTCACCCAATGGGATGACCAAGTATGGAACTTGGTGTGTGAATGTGATGAAATAGTGAAGTAGGGATATGATATTACTCATGTTCGAAGGGAGATGAATGTGCAAGTGGTTAAGTTGGGGTTACCTGGGTCACCAATGTTTATGGTAAAGAAGAATCACTAACATTATCAACTACGAGAGTTTTGGAAAAGGATTAATTCCCATGCTCTTCTGGAAAACCAAAAATTGGTGGGTTCATGCCAAAAGATGGTGTAGTGGTTGAACCAGGCAGTAAATAGTAAGAAGAAAAGGAATTAGAATATCTCTTAGATGGTGGATCTTTAAAAAGTGGATTTGCGTAAGATGCAAGGACTCCTATGAAGGTTGTGACTAGTTCTTCAATGTGTTGGCCACTTCTAAGAGTGACACTCCCTATTTCAGAAGTGTGATCTATGAT
The DNA here is from genome assembly GCA_009831015.1 of Picea engelmannii. Lineage (NCBI taxonomy): Eukaryota > Viridiplantae > Streptophyta > Pinopsida > Pinales > Pinaceae > Picea > Picea engelmannii. The sequence goes on from ML789742.1 coordinate 657,761, forward strand.
CACTACTTCATAAGAAATATTGTGTTGAGGTTTTTGAGTGTCAGGTTCCATACATTGTATATTATGAAATATCTGATCCTAAAGACGACTATGAAATACAAAGAAACACACTCCTATGAAAACTAAAAGAAATCAACTAGAAAACAATAGATTTGAGGATCTTACGAAGATGGGATATCAAGCCTCCAAAGAAGAAGTGAGAAGAAGTTACCTCAACCTCCATGTAATATCCCTTCTCGATGCAAGCAAACCTCACTTTCGTGGGATCACCCTCCAATGGTACTGAGGTGTGATACGATGTCCTACCCAGGTACCATGGGAATCAACACATAATCACCTTTGTAGGTACCTAGGAAAGGCCACTAATGTTTTCAACTCATATTTATCCTCCAGGCAGGTACTATCAACAGTCGTGACCGAATTTATGGGAAGGATATCAAATTTCAAATCTCTTCAAGAGAAGTGAAGACAAGTGGACCAATAGGACTCTAGAAGACCTCAAATGAAGTCAGAGTTCACGAGGCATCGAGACCTAATGAAGCTAATGGTTTCTCAAGAACAACCCCTAATATACAATATGTCCTCTACGATTGGTTGAAATTTGTAAGGTTAATATTTGCTACTCTCCTGCACATGACCTTGTGTTTAGCCCCTATGTGAGAGGGGGTTCACAACTATGCTTATACAAAATTTTTATTTATATGCTCTTTAGTGTTCTATAGTATGTTTAGTGGTCTTGGGAAATTTACTCACTTCACCTAGTCCAAAGACCCTAATCCTAAGCTACTATTGGTGTGCTAAAACCAAAAAAAATAAAAAAATCTAGTTGATTTTATTAGAGCGTGATTGACCTTAATGGCTTTTAACTCAAAGTGTTTTATGGAGATGAAATTGATGATGTTTAAGAGACTTGAATCTAATAGAATGTAAAAGAATGATATACAGTTCTTTTTTTCGATGAATTCTATGTACGGGAAGGAGAAGAATTATAATATTCTTAAGATAATCAAGCACTCGAAACAATACAACTTTAAATTTATGGGATCAATATGATGCTAAACTACAAAGAAAATGTTTTTGAAGACTGAAATGCACATGCAAAACTAGCTCTTTTTCCAAAACATTAACCAACACAAATTTCCTAATGAATTCAAAATGTCTTCCTTTGATTAACTATGAAAAGAGATATGCAAACTTTTCACTTCTTAGGTTTGAGATGAAAGGGATCTAAGTTTAATACAAAGAACTATGATGAAAAAAGAAATAGAAAAAATTTCACTAAAAGTGATGAGAACTGAAAGAAAAAAAGTAGGAGATAACTTATTCAATCAAGAACTCAATGATGCAAAAGAGAAAGAATACAAACACTCACAAAAATCCTCAAACGATGAGAAACAAGAAACATAAATCAAGCTAGGTTTTCATAAGAGTCCTAATCGTCTAGAAAAGAGACATGTTTCAAATGAAGAGAAGAAGGCTCAAATCCAAGCAACCTTTGAAAACCCTAGTTGATGAATAGTTCTAAACAACCAAGCAATATGAAATATTTACAAGACGAAACTCAAAGGAAGAAAGAACCAAGGGATATTGTTAACCCAAGGGGACCACAACTAAGAGAAAAATTGCAAAATCAAAGAATAAACATAAATCAGTGATAAATTCCAAACTCTCATAAAAAAAAGGTCAAATATAATGAAGAGTCTCTGAGCAAAAAGCCCCTCAGGATCAGACTAAGAAAAAACAAGAAAACCATGAAAAGGAGATCAATGATCATGCTTCCAAATGGATAGAAACACTACAAGGGAGCTCTTATAAGATATAAGTGCAGTGGTAAACACAGTAGAGGAGCCCTACCCTTCCTAAAAACTCAAAAATAAGGCTAAAAAATAAGAAAACTTTGTCAAAGACTATGTGATATATTCAATAAAGAAGTGAGATAGGGAATAATATCATAATAAAACAACAAACGATATATAAAGGTGGGAAAATTTTCAGACTATCTAAGGAAATTCAAGTCAATTTCCTTCCCCATCGGATTCATGGATTTCTTTTATGGAAATATTCCCCTACGGACAGGTGAATTTCCCCTTAGATTATGGACCCCTAATTGTTATAGCAAGATTTTCCTCACCTATGAAAATTTTCTCAAAAGGCCTTTTTCCATTTCCCTATGTAGACTTGAAGTCAATTTTTGTATTTCCCAGAGATAAAAATAATATGTTTCCACATATACATTCCCTTAGAGTTATACAACATGTGTATACACAGGTTTCACCATTACAACCCGCGTACATTAGGTTTGGTGCCCAAATTAAAAAATGGTGTAAGGTTTCCATGTCATGTCAGAAGATCCATGATCCTTGACCTGTCATATACTAGAAACGTTTCAAATTGGTGCTTCAATTCCATTTCGAGGTTATAAATGGGCCATATCCAAGCTGTGGAAAAGGGAAGAAAAATTCAACTTTGAGGGCAAAGTTACTATGGAGAAATTATTCACTTCATATTGAGTCAACATCCCTTGATCCTTTCAAGTTTGAATGCATTGTTTAGCCCCAAATCTCTTCCCTACTTTATTGTGAACCTCATTGTCTCTCTTATATGATATTGCCTTTGGTGGAGGATTGAATTGGTGGAGGCCTACCTCGAAGGGACTTAGTTTCTCGGTTCCAAACTGTGTCAACACGGAAGTTTGTAATTCATTCACTTATGTTGATTACATTTTAATAGAAGTACTCTTTTCTCGTTCAATTAATGTCTTGAAAATATTTGAATTGTTATTCCATGGGCATATTTGTTATGAATATTGATGGATTATGCTACTAAATGTGCTAACTTTATATATTATCACCATATACTTGTGTTTCTTGGTTGTTGAGGACAATTTGTAGGTGTATTGCTTTGACTCAAGTGCTTAACGATGGACTTCATCGAATGTATGGATGAGGTCGGCTCTTTATATTATCTTGTTAGCATATTTGTTTGTATAGCATAATTGAGATTAGAGTTAATTTTGCAGTCATTTTCGTCTGTTGTGGTTTAACCGATGCCATAGACATATTTTCCTCGTAACATAATTGGTGACCATACTGGGGATAAAATCTTCTTTTTGGGGTTTGGAGTGTTTTGGTCCTTAGGTTTCTCTTGTTTATATTGAGATTATTTTTGTCTAATTGCTTGACAACCTTTGTTCATTTTGAGTCTGAGTTTATTATCCTTATCCTTGACCTAGTGGTGTGTTAATACATATATGCAGGCTTTTACCTGACAGTCACGTACACACATGTTATGTCCTTCTGCAAGAGGTGTATATACGTGGTTTTCTCCTGAACAGTCGCATACATCATTATTGTGTTCTTGGTTGTTGATTTGGATTCTTGTTGGGTAAGTTTTGATGGTTTTTGAGTACTCTTGGGTCTCTATTATGACTCTTAAGTTCCTACAGAGTGATAGGAAACCTTTCTTTGGTTGAATTTATGGGTGGTGCCTTTCTCATCATCCTTTTCATTGATTGTCCTTGCATCTTAGACTGGGTGTTTTATTTTTGATATCCTAATTGTTTTGTCTATGATTTCATGATCCATGTGGATATCAGTGGCCACCCACCTATTCCATAGGCTCAAAAAACAACTTTCCATCTTGGTAGTTTTTCGGGTTCCAAACATCCGGGGTCATTTTGAGGCCCTTAATGATTGTTTTTGGGGATTTGGGGCTCATGTGACTTCCAAAGGCACTGAAATGGGCCAATATAAAATCGTTATTTTTGGTTAGACCTTTCCAACGGTGTATCAAGCACCCTAAACAAAGATCATATCCAAAAGTTATGCCCTCGAGAAGTTGACGTATCAACTACCCCCATCGGGGCCCGCAAACCTTTTGGATTTTTCATATTCTTGAGTTAGGGTTTGGATTTTAATTATGTTAAAAATTCATTTGGAGCCCCATTGTAACGATCATCTTCTGGCGAATGCGAGTATCTGTCTCATCTCTTCTTAGAGATAAACTGCCACCATTTTAACAACTCTTTCACTTTGTATTTTTACATTCTTTGTACATTTTTGCTCATTAATAGAAAATTGTTTATTAATGTATATTTGTGTTTATGGTTGCATATATGATATACTTATGTTATATTATTAGATATCCATGATATATTTGTAAATTTATTTATTATATCTCCTCTCTCATTTCATGCCGAAAATAATCTGGATCAGTGGTATCAGAGTAGGTTTCTCTTGATCATTTTTTAGTGCATGTACCCAATGAGGTCCAAGTATAGAAAGTTGGGTCTCGAGCTTCTCTCTCTTGAGTAAAATCACTCTTGCACACCCAAGAAACCCTCCATGGTGGAATAAACTAAAAACAATAGAGCATGTGATTCTATTAATTTGTTGCTTGAGCAAGCTCTCACGTGACAGAGGGACAAAATGATGGAGAATTTTTCCCACATCCTTCAATGCCTACCAATAACAACATGTGCATCTTCACCAAGTGGACACTTTAGAGGAACCTCTCCTTTCAAGGTATAATTTAATTTTGATATTCCCATATTTGAAGGATCGATAGATGCAAATGCCCTAGAAAAATGGTTAAATCTGCTAGAAGGTTATTTCTTTGTTCACCATTTTTATGACAGGGAAAAGATCACCTTTGCACTCCTTAAGGCTCTTCCTAATGTCAAACATTAGTGGGAAACTTGTTGGGAGAAAATTTCCACAGAGGAGTCTGGAATATATGGGGTCGAGCCCACTTGGGATTTTTTTATGGATGCGGTCAAGGAACAATATTACCCTCTTGGCAACTATGACGACTAGTAAATGAGATGGACCACACTATGGCAAGAGAGGGACCAAGTAGTTTCAGATTTCACCAATACCTTCCATACCTTGTGCACCAAGATGGGTATCAAAAGAATTTGAGCAACATATGGTTCTAAAATATTATGGGGCTCTACACAAATACATCCAAACTGAAATGGATTTTATGGACATCTCATCATTGGGTGTTGCTTATCGATCTGTTGTTAAAATTGAGTAGAAATTTAAGAACCAAAAAAAAAAGGAATTTGGGTCTAAAAATATGCAACATCCAAAGTATGATAAATATGGCTCTAACAATGAGCCTTAGGAAAACTAGTTCAAGCCACAGGAAAAGAAGGGTCACAAAAAGATGAAGAAGGACACTAGAAAATGGTGAGATTTCCACAAAATACCCTCTCACTCCACCAATGAATGTCACTCAAAACAGTCATTGGTGGTCGAGATCAAAGAGAAGGAGCTGAACCCTTATTCAGAACCGGATTCAGAAAATATTAATAGAAGATAGATCATCGACATAGACTCCACTACTATTGTCATGATCGCAACAATTCAACCTAAAGAACCAATAGATCTTGAAGAACGAGAGAACCTTTTTCATTCACAGATGTGGGTGAAGGGGACCCCACTACATTTTATTTTTTATGGTGGAAGCCATAAGAACCTCATCTTATAAGAGGTTGTCAAACAGTTTGTATTGTCAACAACACCACAATCCCAGTCATACAACATCAGGTGTCTTTGCCAGTGACAATATCTTTGTGTCAGCTAGTAGTGTCGATTGTCATATGGCATCCAACCCTTCAAGGATGAGCTATTATGTGATTTTTCCCCACTAGATGTTTTTTATGTTCTCTTAGGCCAACCATGTATGTGGAAGTGCCATGTTGTTTAAGAGTCTCGACCCCATAGTGTCAGTTTCACTTTGGGGGTCATATCTACAGAATAATAGAGATAGTTCCAACTACTGTCCCACCCGAAAAATGTCGCAAGGTGGTATCTCATACTACAAAATTCATCTTCTTCACAATTTGTTCAAAAGGTGAATAGAGGGATACTGCAACCACTACAACCTCAACCCAAGCACCTTCTGTCCAACAGAAGCAGGTTGAGAAGGTTGTGGAAAAGAGAAAATATTCCTTCTGTACACAAAAATCTCATGTAGTCTGATTGGTTGAACATATTCAACCCCGTCAACAATAGGTTCGTGACAGTTTTTGAAAAACCAAGCAACACGATGTCTCCAGCATGGCAAGCATCTCACTAAGATTCAAATTCAGTAAAGGCTTCTCCCTCTCCCTCGGGAAATCAACACAATGGAGACAATTTCTTCCCAAGGAGGGAGGATTGATCCAAATGGATATAAGTGGCCTCCCACCTATTCGATGGGATCGAAAAAAAGTTTTCCATCTTGGCAGTTTTTCAGGTTCCAAACTTTTGGGGCCATTTTGAGGCCCTAAACGACATTTTTTGGGGATTTGGGGCCCAAGTTCCTACCAGTACAACTACTTCTAGTCGAAAATCATTCTTCTCAATTAGACCTTTCCAATGGTGTATGAAGCACCACAAATGGAGATCGTATGCAAAAGTTATGCCCCCGGGAAGTTGACATATCAACTATCCCCATCGGAGCCTACAAACCTTTTGGCTTTTCATCTTCCAGAGTTAGGGTTTTGGATTTTACTTATGTTAAAAGGGAATTTGGAGCCTCATTGTAATGATCATATTCTAGTGAATGAAAGTAGTCATCACATCTCTTCTCAGAGATAAGTTGCCACTATTCCAGTGAGTCTTTCTCTCTGTATTTTTACAGTCTTTGTACATTTTCACTCAATAATAGAAAATTATGTATAACTATACCTATGTGTTTATGGTTTCATCTCTGATACATTTGTGTTATATTATTGGATATCCGCAATATCTGTGTACATTTATTTATTATATCTCCACTCTCATTTCATGCTGAAAATAATCTGGATCATTGCATTTAGTATAATATTTATATCAAATTGTTGTTCAGTCCTTGCATTTTCATTATTTTATATTGAAAATGCAAAAATATTAATCATTTTTCATTGTTGTCATTTGATATTTTGGGTTCTTATCGTTGATCTTAGTACATGTGTGGAAAGATTTCATTTTATTTTGAATAGCATAATTAAATTCAAAATCGCATTTTTGAAACGCTTATCATTTATTGGGAATAGAATTTAGGACATTGCATTTTATCCATATTCATTTATTTTACTTGTCGAGTAATAACATCATCAATTTTACTACTACACCTTTTTGAGTAATAAATTCCACTAAAATAAATGCTAATAATTTAAAATTGACTAGAAATGATTTTATTTTCTAGGGTGCACAAACTAGCTTAGGATTTAGAGCCTTGGAATAAGATTTTCTGAGTAAATTTATCCAAGGCTATTAAATCAACATATGTTTCTGACTAAGGGAGTGGTGAAATCCATTGTATAATTGGTGACATCAATAGGATCTTCTTACACTGGAGTTAATCACGAGGATGTGTGAGGTTGGTTGAGGGTATATCCCCCCAATACCTTCTTAGCATCAGATATATTTATGAGGATATATTCATATATGAGGATCTTGCTAGTACCTTTACCTCTTTGAGAGGTGGTTATTTCAATGTTTTAGGCATTGTTACCCTACCCATACAGTGGACCTGACTTATGACTATTCACCTTCTCATAGGTTATATTGTGGTTGCTTATTTTCTTGACATAGGTACCACATAGGTTAATTGTAGGGGTTATTCTACGGGTACCCGAGATTAGATAAGGGTCAGACAACACACAACCTTTATGGAGGATTACCTCTCGAAGGGGATCAGACTGAATGGTTGTTAAGTTGAGAAGGGCCTTTATAACTGATTCAGATACCTCCAAGATTTCGCAGGGAGTCTCAAACCCCTCTTGGGCGAGGCATGCCTACTTTAGGGAGGGAGGCCCCTTTCAACCATTTTATCTTGTTTGTGTGCATATTGGCCTTTTGTTTATGTTGGTGTGCTCTTTGATTACTAGTTGGCCTTAGGATTTGTTTTTATATCTCAAGTCTTGAGACCCTGCAGGTATTGTCGCTTGTTACAATTACCACCTCACCTTCAGTCTTTTCCTTCTAAAAGGCATAAAGTTATCAAATGTGGTAAACACACCTCCACTTACCAGACTTGTGATCATACAAGGATGAGTATTGAATCAATTCAGAAAGATATTGAGAGTCCTTCAAATCCCATACACACTATAGTTAATGTCACTCTTTAGACACCTTCGACCACAATGAATATAGTGCCATAGGTTCGTATCATCCCTCATGTATGTCCTATAGTGAATTCTCAAATTATAATCATGAACTTTTTTGGGTCCATTTTTCACTTTATGGGATACAATATTCAGTCCATCCCTATGCCCTCTAGCCCTTTTTCTTATGGTATGTTGAACTTCACATCATAATTTTCATCTTCCATCCCAACATCTAATCCAATTAGTACTATTGGACTTGGGGGCATGGCTCCTTCACATACTCCATTTTCATTTAGTGGTACTCATATCCAACAAACGACTCCTACAGTTGGAAGCCTTACTCCTTTTCACCCCAGGTATAATCTTAGTCATAATACTCTTAGATGGAGTGGTCAACCTGGTGGAAACGATGTTTCTTATGGTCCATCCTTTACACCTACCTCCTCTGTACTGATTCCAAACAACATGTTTGGCATGAAAAATCCACCTTTATCCTCTGGATTCACACCCAGAGGAGGTAAGTTCCATACCTTGGGAAACCCCCAACCTCGAGGCACTTCGGCTGGGGGAAATTTTTACAAAGCTCATCATAAAATTCCTACTAGAATGGTGCCCAACCAACCCTTCATGACTCAATTCATAGGAGGGTATTACAATCCCAGACAAGGCCATGGTGCATACCAGAACCCTGTATGGGTTGTGATTCCCCAACAATAATTTTTCTCGAGAGCTTGGAGCTAGATGCTGCAACCATGTCTCCCTTTTCTGGCCATGCTCAATATGTTATACTTGTCTATATTAATGAATGACCCTATGAGTCATAATCTGACATGGCCCCCCATCCCCACCAAGCTTCCTTCGGATATTCTAAATTTCAAAGGCAAGACTAGTGAGGATCCTAATGATCACATCACAACTTTTCACCTTTGGTTCTCTTAGAACTCCCTTAATGATGATTCTATTAGTTTAATATTGTTTCAACGCACCCTCATGGGGGTCTCCGTGAAATGGTATATAGAGCTACTAGGGGGGATGTACATAATTTTTAATCAAATGGTTTTAGTATTCCTAAACCACTTCCAATTGTCCGTTCGTTATGATGTTGGCATATAAATTATGTTGTCCTTCCATCAGGACAAAGCCACCCCTATATTAGATCACATCCAAGAGTGGCATAGACAGAAGAGGTTGATCAAGGCTTACATACCTCTGTAATTCCTGCTAGATTGGTTCCTTAAGTCTCTACAACATTATATTTCGAAGGATGTTTCTACATTCGGGGTTAAATTTGAGGAAGAAGTGATTTTTAAATCCCAACAGTTAGATCTTATATATGATCAGTATGGGATGTTATACTAAATTATTCCAGATGCACTAAGGTCAAACTATGATCCTAGACAAAATATCAGGCCTCATGTCGATGGAATTGTAGGCTCTGCTAATGTGAAATCTGCAGACTTGTTGACAAGCCAGTTGAAAGAGTTGTCTCTAAAATAGTATGTAGGAGAGACAACTTCATTTGTTTCCTCCACTCCCACTCAGTCAGCAGATGCACATTCTGTGCAATCGTTGACCAACCCAACTGGTAACCAACAACCAAGAGGGAATAAAAAGAAATGACTTGGTAAACATCATAAGGGTGGGAAGAATAATAATAAACCCAAGGACAACAATAATAATGAGAATTCGAATAATAATGTTGGTGAGGGAAAGAAATAAAGGAGGAAGGTAAAGTTTCCCTGCAAGATTTGTATAGGAGATCACCTTACCCACTTGTGCCCCAAACTTGTGGAATTTGTGAGGCTTTTATCTCTCTCTCTCGTTGTGTTGACTAATCCTTTTCCACATAATCAACACTTGGCCTCGATCTTCTTGAATCTCAGAAATGCGATGAATGGGAGTCAAAACCCACCAATGCAAGATGATGACCGTCTATGCATCAATATGGTTAAGTGTGAGGTTAATGTAGCCACTCGGTCTCATGATTACAATTATTCACAAACTATACCTGGTCTATAATCTCCCCCTCCTCCGGATACGCATTTATAGATAGAAAAACTAGATCCCCCACATCATATTCTGAAAGGAGTACTCAAGTGCTCTATCCACAATACTAATGTTAGATCTGCCTAGAATTAATCTATTGTTGAGGATGTGGGTCAAACCTCTTGTGCAATGTTGGCTCTAGAGGTACTCCAGACTTGTCCTTCACATAAGAATTCCTTTTTATCTATGTTAGAATCTCTAGATCCTTGTGTATATAAATTTATCAAGTTTGACATCATGGATGTGAAGCCTTTCTTTACTTACCATGTGGCATTCCAAATCCACGTGGGTAATTCAAGGTATACAATCAAATGTACTAGTGTCTATGAAGGCGTTGTAACATGCGTGATGTCCCTAGTCTGTTGGAAATCCCTTTGCCCTTCGACCCCTTCTCAATCTCCGACCATGTTGACTACTTTTGAGGGTCATTCTTTCCTCCCTCACAATATTCTTCCTGCCTTCCCAGTCCATTTAGGGGGGAATATGGTGGAGGTAGATGTGAAGGTGGTTGGTGCACCCCTTGACTATAACATTTTACTAGGATGCAATTGGACTTATGTTATGACTATAATCATATCGTTCGTCGTCCATACTTGTTTATTTCCTCATGATGGGAATATCATGAAAGTCGACCAATTGTCCTTTGCGTATTCTATCCCCAATGCATTGGATGGACCATTGATTCTCATGATCGACAATTCTCAGCCAATAACTGAGATTATCGGTGTCAGAATGTATTCATCCCTTATGGGTACCTTTGACTTCATGGAACTGGTTCATCATGTCTACACAATGTCGAGTATGCATGCATCATCAATGAAAGCGATTCTTTTCTGCACTTCATATTTTAATGACCCTTGGACCCTACCTTCCTCGACTGCATATTATGAATGTTATTCAAATACTAGAATGGCTATGCCATTATCAGTAGTGGAGATAACGTATTAGGTTGTTCTTGACTCTTCCATCGATTCAGATCTTGTTACCTTGTAGACAGATGAAGAGGATCTTGTTCTCAAGCCCATGTGGGCCACTTCATCATCTTGTTCACATGATTGCCTCGATTATAATTTACCATTGGATGAAGAAATCATAGAGGCCATGAATGGTTCTGACAATCCATGGGATGATATGCACAATCACTCTTATTTTCTCCCAAAGCTTGTTAGAATCAAACAAGATGATTTTAGATCTACCCTAAGAGATAGTCTGTCACGCTGTAGTTCCAATTGATACGTGTGACATTTATGTCGAAGGAAACATGACAAGTATCTCTCCTACCATCACTATTGACATCTCTCGTATCCTTGGCAAGATTGAAAATGTATACATCAGTGCATATTTTTCACCAAAAGAAATTATGATCTACACTGAGCTCTTCAAAGAATTGCATGATGTATTTACTTCATCATATGAAGAGATATCAGGAATTGACCCACGAATTGTAGAACATGATATTAAAACATACCCAGATGCTAAACCTGTTCGACAATGACTTAGATCTCTCAATCCTAGGAAGGCCCCTACTATTAAGGCAAAGGTAGAAAAATTTCCTAATGTTGCCATTATCTACCAAGTTCCCTTGATTGAATGGGTATCCAATCTTGTTCCTATGAATAAAAAGTATAGAACCATCTTTGTATGCATGTATTTTCATGACCTAAATAAGGTCTGTCCCAAAGACAACTTCCCAACAGTGTTCATTGATCATATTCTAGATGAATGTGCAGGAAGCGACACTTTTTCTTTTATGGATTGATTTTTCAGGGTATAACCAAATTAAGATTAAGCTCGAGAACCAACATAATACGACATTTATTTTTCCTTGGGGTACATTCACATACTAGAACATGCCTTTCATCCTTAAGAACACCAGGGAAACCTTCCAATGAGCTATGACCTTCACATTTCACGATCTGAAACATATCGTCAAAGCCTATCTTGACGATCTTGCTGCTCACTCCCGTAAGAGAGTGGATCACCCTACACACCTTCGGCTAGTTTTTGAAAGATGTCACCATTATCGCATTCATTTGAACCCTCGTAAATGAATATTTGCATTAGGTCAAGTTGACTTCTAGGATTTTTAGTCTCTCAGACTAGTATCATGGTGGATCCATTAAAGGTTGAGGAAATACCTTGATTTCCTCCCCCACGTATTATTCATCAGATTCAAGGTTTACTGGGGAAAGATAAATTTTTACGAAGGTTTATAGTGAACTATGCCAATATTACTAAGGTTTTCATGCATCTCTTGAAGAAGGAAACTCCTTTTATCTGGTATGAGCGAGCCCAAAAATCCTTCGATGCTTTGAAGAAAGACTTTCTATCGATGCCTCTGTTGAAGTCTCCTGACTATGATAGAGATTACTTTCTTTATATCTCCACATCCAAGGACACAATTGTTATGGTGTTGGTTCAGGAGGATGATGAGCTTTGTGAGCATGTCATTTACTATCTTAGTAGAAACTTAGTTGACCCTTAACTCAAATATTCTCATGTCGAAAAGCTAGCTTTGGTTGTCATTCACACAGTTCAACGATCACGACACTATATATTGCTTTGAAAAATTATTGTGGTTGCCAATTTCAATCCATTTCAATACGTCCTTAATTGGCGTATCATAGGGGGGAAATATAATAAATGGATTGTCATTTTACAAGAATTTGATCTCGATTTCACTTCTGTGAAGTCCAAGAAATTGCTAGTTTTTACAGAGTTAATATCTGACTTCCCTTGGTTAGATGAGAATCTTATTCATGTTGATTCATTTGCGGATGAACACATTTTCCTTGTCTCATCATCAGAACCCTAGTATGGAGATATTTTTTTCTATCTTCAAACATTGAAATTTCCTCAACATCTCTCGAGAGATGACCGACGATGTATATGATACCAAGATAAGAACTATCTTATCATCGGTGAAAATTTGTATCGCCTAGGAGTGTAAAATATCTTGCATCGTTTCTTGACTCATGAAGAAGCTGAGTCTATTCTGAACGACTGCCATAGTGAGGCTTGTGGTGGTCATCTATTCAGGCTTGCCACAACCCAATTTTTTTTGCGAGCCGGTTATTTGTGGTCATCTATTTTTAAATATTATGTCGAAGTTGTTAAGAAGTGTCACCCCTTGTTGTGGTGGGAAATCCCAATATAGACTAGCATTTAGGGTTATATTATGCATGTAGATAAGACCGAAAGAATCCTACTTTCTACCTTCGTCCCAGACCTAATCCCCATTTATTTCAAGCAAATACATGGTTAAACAAACATACCTTGTTCCAGATGTTCGTTGTCAATCATTCTTCATGCTTGATCGCTTGTTTCCAACTATCCTCTCAAGACTAAACTGCATGCAAAATAAGCAACAAACTCTACATGCATTTGTTCTACATATTAATGGGTTGGAGATTCAAACATATATTCACTAAACTATGAAGAAATCATATAGTGGGATGGGAAAAGAATTTCTTTATTATTAACTTTAATAAATCAACTTAGAAAGTCGAGACCGACCACTACTCCACGAACCTGATCCTAGGCTCCTCTTTAAATGTCCTCCAACTTCTTTGCTTTGTATCTCTCTTTGCACAAGGATGGCTAAAGGGTTGGGACAATGGGAATGTGCAATTGGGTAGATTTTATTTACTCTTATTCTCCTTCTTCCAAATAGGACCCATAACCCTTCTTTTATAGGCTATAAGAAACTAGGTATTTGGGTGAACCCTCGGCCATGCATTGCCAGAAGATTTAGTTAACTCACCCAAAGATGTGTGTTCTGTCGACAAATTTCCTTTTTGCATGCTACTGAAGGTCCACGTGGGTTGTAGTGGGCTAGCTAGCATGGACATTGTATATCCACGCGGGCTGTAATGGGCCAGCTAGTGTGGAGTTTTAAAAATGGAGTTTTTTGAAGAGTTGTTCAGTAGTGTTTTGGAAAAGAAGGAATTTGAGATGGCCTAATGCCAAGAAAGGATGTATGGTGCAAGTTAGGGTTATAATATATGCCCCCTAATGTGTGAGGTCAGAAGATCATTTGATGGCCGAAATACATTACCAATCTTTACTGATATTCCAAATAGGTGAGCCCAGGGACCAGGAACCGGGAGGCGTTGTCTACAAAATAAAAAATGTCTCACCGAGGCGGGTATACCCATGCTCGGGATAAAATAGAATCATGGCTACCAATCAAATACACTATAGATCCATGTCAAATAACTATATAAAGTGTAGCCATGAACAATACACAACGGAGCTACATCTCGAAATCAAAAAGATATACATATAGAGTATCCATCTTCTAGAAGATGATACGACCTAATGGCTGGAGATGAGATCTTCAGAGATCGAGAAACAACTTCAAAATCTTCAAAACTCAAGGTAGGAGTGTAATATGAGTGTACGAATTCACTACCAAGAGGTCTTCAATGGCTCATCCGTCATGGACTAGATAATCTTGATGATCAGATTGAAGGTTTCATTCATTTCGACCAAGGACTTGATTGGACATTCAAGATGGTCCGGTATGAGGGCAAGAGACAAAATGCAGAGGGGCCAAATCAGGCTTGGTGACAAACTTCCCTTGGACAACAGTACGATAAATGATGAGACTCAGGCAAGATGGAATTAATTATAAGTTTACGAAGTAGGAGGCAACACAAACTCTCCATATGTTTGGAAGAATAACCAAACGGAGGAGGACACAACTCTATGTAGCGAGAACAACTACCTAAGGTCGTATTACATCCCATAGTTTGATGAACAAACTGGAAATATTTTCTTTATCCAAGGGTGACTCATTATGCTTCCAATAAAGAAAATACTTTTCCCTTCCTCTTTTTGGGGTATATTTGATTTTTTTGTCTTTTTCAATAATTTTGGAAAAAATAATAAAGGAATGTTACGTTACAATGGAGGAATGAGTGTTACAAACATACAAGTTCAAGGCTCAAGGACAATACTGATGTTCAGTATAATGATACTTAGGAAAAATCTTCCGGGGGCTAAGGGTGTTAAGACATAGAAGCAAAGTGCTACAAGGCTGGTGTATAAGGTATGCAAACGCGGTTAACAAAACACACAATGGTAACATCCTTTGATGTAAGTTTAACGAGCCCAGAGAAGGTAATCTTGGTGGTTTTTCATATTTAAAGAGTCTAAAAAAATATAAAAGGAGACTCCATTGGGGTACCTTTTTCGAAGATAGTCTAGTCGGTTCGAAAAAGGGGTAAACTAGCACCAACAAGATGTCTATTCAAAACATTTTAATGAGTGTGATAAGGACAATATCACTTAGGCATTTTTTCATTTTTAAGGAGTCTGAAAAAAGCTTAATTATGGACTCCATCAGGAATGTTCTTCTGGATCAACTTAATGAGTGTGAAAGAATAAGGTCACTTGACGATCTTTTCAATTTTAGGGAGTTTGAAAAGAGCTTAACTATGGACTCCGTCAGGAATATTCTTCTGGACCAGTTTAACAAGTGTGAAAGAATAAGGTCACTCGACAATCTTTTCAATTTTAGGGAGTCTGAAAAGAGCTTAACTATGGACTCCAAGGGGGTTCCTTTTTCATAATATTAATCCCTCAGGCCCGAAAAAGGGATAAAATTATACCTGAGGGTACTCTTCTAGAGAACTGAAGTTCAATAGAGTATACCTTTGCTCGTACAGTTGACCGTCTGAACCAAAAAAGGGGTAAACTACCACTGGGCAGATGTGACTTGAAATTTTAGTTTAACGAGCGTGAAAGGACACAAGATCACTCGGAAATATTTTCATGTTTAGAGGGTCTGAAAAGGGATTAAAAGAAGACCCGTAGAGGTTACTTTTCTCAGTTAATCTGGATGAGATCGAAAATCATAAATGCAGTCTCACCGGATGTTGATTTTGGATCTCAAAGAGATCTTGAACATCAACAAAGTTAGCTCATGATCGACACTTTGTGGGTCAATGTTGGGTATGTCCTCGGGGGAGAAGTCTACTCCGACGAAAACATTTTCTATGATGCTAGGGGTTTTGGAGATATTTATAGGTACCTTTTCAGTGATACTTACCATATTACCCTTGGCATAAACAACACGAGTAGCCAAAGCATTGATAGGACAAGACCTATCTCTAGTCATAGTCAAAGTGAATTCCCCTACTTCAATTCTACTCAACTCTGGGAGGAAGTATGATCTATGATGAAGATCTTCCCAGGGTTTGTCCAGACTAGTCATTTATTCAATTACAACTTCATCAGAGGGCAAGACTAAGTCTAATGAATTGGTGTCAATGAGAGAACCCTGAGCCCAAATAGGCTCTAAAAGTGGATCAAACTCTTGTGTAGGAATTGGATCAGTGTTGGTTGAATCTTGCTGGACTAAAGAGTACACTACTCCAGCTGTGGACAAGGGAATGGGCATGCCTGGGTGCCCTATCCCATCCATTGTGGCCGATGGGGAAGGAAGTATCCACGGATCGTCAAAGTAAGTTGTGTAGAATGACAAAACTTGAAAAGTCTCAACCTTATGGTGATTGGAGATAAACTTGATATCTCCTTGAGGGGGTGGGTAATGGAAGGTACGCATCAAATATGGGCACAAACCAACCACTATGTTGACCATAACTGGTTGAGGATTATCAGTCATCAGGATTGTGGATGTCCCCAATGACGAGTCAGGTCTGGAGAAAGACAATTTATCGATGGTCACAATTTGGCCCTCATGTGGAAACAACAAGACCCAGAAAACTATAGCAACCACAGCTTGCATGGCATAAGTCCAACTCCTCCCTAACAAGAGGTTATAGTCGAGGGGTGAGTCGACTACTTCTACCTCGACACACACGGTCTTCCTTCCTAACTGCATGAGGAAAGAGGGAATGATACCATGTGGTCGGAATGAACAACCATCAAAAGCAGTGAGGAGAGTAGGTGATGGAGACAAAATGGGTTGGCCAATGGCTTTACAACATGCCAATGACATAACGCATCTCGAGGCTCCCTCATCAACCATCATGCAAAAGATATTCTAAGTAAAAGTTTTCATGGGATAAGAGACTACTATTTGAAATGCTACGTGGTAAGGCAGACGAAGTTTTAGGTCGGTTGTATATAGCATGATTGTACCCAGATTACAAGTCTCAGTAGATCCTAAAGCGGTTAACAAGGCTTTCCTCTGAGAAGGGAAACTTTGGAGGACCTCCAAAGAAGGCATCACACAAGGGGTTTTTGATAAATCTTCCACCACAGAATAGTTCTGGGTGGCCCTTGTGTTTGGGTTGTGAGAATATTTTTTGAACATGCCTTTGGGGATGTGTGTCATTGTTTTACCCAACATATTCTCAATCTGTAGAGGAAGATATGGGAGTTCGGCTTCTTTACCCCTCTCAGAAGTGCTTGGTGTACTATAGACATGCGCTCTAGTCGATATAAAAGCATCACCCTTCACCATATATACATTTTCGAATGTGGGGTTGTTCGAAGATAGAGAGGGTCCTTGGCTACACACTTTCATGCTTGCAGAGGCTTGTGTTAGATTTTTCCCATGTTGAAATGGATTGGTTAACACAGCAAGTTGTTGTTGTGTCACAAACTTTTGGGCTTCTACAAGCTGAGGACATAGATGGGTCGGGTGGCCTTCTGCACATAATTTGCATGGTTACCTGGCCTTCTGTTTCTCATTGTTGTCCCCACCAGCATTATCAATAGGTTTTTTATACTCCTTACCCTTCTTTCGTTGTTTTTTATTTCCCTCGGGCTGCTGGGTGGCCTTTGGATTAATCGATTACACAGTGTGTACATCTGACGTTTTGGTAGGGGGAGCAACCAAAGCAGTAGTTTGGCTGGCTACTGTGTGTTGTATAGACAACTGCTGCAACTGCTTCGTCAATTGCTTAGTGGGATTTGTTTGTGCTGAACCAACAATATCGTTGGCATGTGGTCTAGCTCTCTATCTAGTGTTATCAAGTATTGAGCATGGTGCATCTAGCAAGATCTTGTATAATAAACCGGACTGAGAATAGATTAGCTCAAGTTGTTGAGCTCTCATGATGGCATTTTCTTTGGAAAATACTCCTGACGTCACAATGTCTTTGGACAACTGTGGGACCAAAGACTTAAGGAACCACTCAAGCAGGAATGCTAGTGGGACTGGTACCTTAATTAAACTCTTTCGGCGTCTCCATTCTCGTATGTGATCCGAGATATGGTCCTCTTTTGTTTGTGAGAAATTGGCCAGCAATTCAGTGCCAGTGTTGTATCTCATAGGTAACTGGAAATGATTTAGGAAATCCATCGCCAGTTCACTGAAGGAAGAGTATATTGAGTGATTGAGCTCAATGTACCATTTCACGACACTCCCAATGAGAGTACGTTGAAACAATCACAATTGTACTGAGTCATCTTTCAATGAGGTAGATGAGCACCAAAGATGGAAGGTAGTCACATGATCTCCTGGATATTTGTTAGGCTTGGCTTCAAACTTTGGGATGTCTGAAGGCAACTTCGTCGACATAGGAGGCCAATGCGGATCATGACAGATAGAGTCATTCAACAACCTTGTCAAGTTTGGCAAATGCAAAGTTGCTAGGAAGGGTAGTTTGGGTTGTTGGTGATAACCTGGGAAAAAGGGGCCTGGAGTTTGACTGGCACCAGGTTGCAAGGAAAAGTTTGACTGCTGGCCCAGATTCTGGTAGAAACCATGGCCATGGATAGCGTATGGATTTTGTGTATGTGGAGACATCATCATTTGATTTCCAAAATAGGACATAGATGGTTGGGCATGCATTACATTCGAAGGACTTTGGGAAGGTTTGCCCCATGTCGCTCCTGTGGGGATAGGCATGGTACTTTGTCCAAGGTTACATTGATTTTGAAAAGAATTACCCCATATGGGCATTCCTGATGAGGGAACGGATCCCTGCCAAGAATTCCAAGGCCCTGATGCAGAAGAAGTTCCTGGGTGTGCCCCCATGCAAGAATAGTACCCTGCATAGGAATAGGTTGTCCGAAATTGGGGTTGCCCCCAGTTGGGAAAGTAGCTCATGAGAAGGCATTGTTACCAAATGCACCGAACAAAGAAAATAGTGGTGAAACTACCGTCATATTATGCAAAGGTGGTCCTTGACTCCCCTCTCCAAATAAACTATGGTGTGCAGGTGGCCTGGTGGATTGCTGATGCGTGACATCGAGTGAAGGGGATGAAGGATGTATATGACCTCCACCATAAGGGAAAGCATTAAAAGGAGTAGGAGTTCCCCCCATGTGTCCTTGTAGAGGAGCATTAGAGCTACCTACCCCCAGACCTGAAGTCTGTGAAGTGGAGTCGGAAGGTACATGACTTGTACTTGAACTAGGCATCCTATATGAGAATGGAGGGCCTATCGCACTTGGTGTGAAAGGGGTTGTGGTTGCTGCCAGAGACGGGATTGGACCACTGTGTGATGTAGAAGTGGTCGAGAGCATGGTGTCTTGGACCGATGATGGTGGGTTAGGAGGTGGAAAATCCCCTGTGGTGACAACCGTAGTGGGAATTGAAGAATTCCCAAAAGGAGTAACAACATTTGTTTCCATTGTTGCGTGTGACAATGTCTGGCACTCATAGGGATGAATCAGTACGATGGTGGGTGCTGAAAGATCAATGGTGGAGGTTTCAACGAGACCAAAAGATTTCACTCCAAGGTCTAAAACATTCGATTCCTTTGGATTTTGGTCAGGCACAATTTCTTTTGACCCGGTCGCTTCAAGAGACCCTTATTGGTCTAGCTTTTGCCTTAGTGGCAGCGGAGGTGGCTCCAGTGTAACCGGTGGCAAGCCAAGAAGCCTTCGTGACCGGAGGAGCTCGTGATCCTCCACTGTGTCAGAATATCAAAGACACTCTAGGGCATTCTAATCGTTCAAAAACAACACACACTAAAAAATTCCCTATAATATAAGATAGGCAAACACTAAATTAATTAGAAGAACAGTTATGACAACCAACACTAGAGAAACTTACCGGCGCAAGTGCAACTCGAAAATGGAAGCACCCTCCAGGTATACTCTATAAATCATGGCCCAATGTCCTTCCTAGGTACCGTGGTATACCCCCGCAGTCACCTATGTATGTCCCTAAAAAAGATAGGAAACTAGGTTGCTAGCATGCGAACAGTCACCAGGCAGGTACAGTCGAAAGTTGGGTAGACCACAATGAGCTGGGTATCGATCTTGAAACCTTTAAAGGGTATTAAGATCAAGTGGTCTAGAAGACAACTGAGGACCTCAAATGGATTCGAGACCCACAAAGCTCCGTGGCAAATGCAATCGACAAAATCCAAAGACAAGCCATCTATATGTGTTCTCCACTATGATTGGTCTAGCTTTGGAGGGGTTATCTCTGCTACCTTTCTGCATGCAACCTCATGTTTATCCCCTATGTTAGAGGGGGGTCCCGGATAACTTTCATTATACTAGACTTGGACACTCCCTAACTCAGACTCCAATGCTTGATTCTAATGGCCTTGAAGATTTTCCTCTCCAACCTAATCCAAGGCCCTAATCCTGAACTAGTTGGTTAACCCTACAAACATAAAAGTCTAATGAATTTTAGATTTAGCATTAATTTTATGGCTTGTCTTACGTCAAAGGGTATGAAAGTGAAACTAGTGATGTTTGAAAGACGAAAGTAAAAATGAACAAAAAGATGGAAACAAAAACCTTCACTTAATGCAAAATTTCAACAACTTTTCAAATTTTTTTTTTTTAATTTTCCAAGATATTTTGAATAGAAAACTCAAAGAAAGATTTCACTCGACTACGAGCTACCTACAATCTAAGTAAAGTATCAAGAACTTATGAAAGAAAATACTTTTCCCTGGTTACTAATGCAAAACAACATTTTTCAACCAAACAAGAAAATGAAAGTTTTTTTATTTATTTGAATGCTGACAAAGCAAAAAGGAAAAATATCAATAAGTCAAAAACAAAGAAAAAACTTTTGGCCTAATCACAGATCGCAAAGAATCACTTCAATAAATCACACACTAGGAACTTAAAAAAGGACTCCCACACTTGTCTAAAAACCCTAAAGAAATTTTTTTATGACAACTTTTAAATGAAAAAAGAAAGCTATGGCTAAGATCAACCCTAAGCTATTGACTGCTAGGATAGAGATTCAAAAACCTGAGAGATATAACTCTTGTCAAGGGAAAGGATCACTGCCTCACCCTCAACAAAAATTGTCCTGCACAAGCACACTACTGACAATTCAACAACAAGCCTGTGCGCGCGAGATGTGTAGAGCCAGAGGGCGTGTACATGTGTGTTGGCCTTATATAGGCTATGTGTATCTCTAAAACTATGAAACAAATAAAAATAGACAAGCTAAACTAGGAAGAGAGCACTTATATTGAGAACCAGGATCTCTTGAAGGCTTAGACACTCTCTTTAACAAAAAAAAGAAAACAATGTAAGGAAACAATTCGTAAAACAAACCAATCTGAGATGAGACTACAAACAACCAAGACTAGAAAGAGTTCCAGAAAACCCCTGAGAATGACTGATGTTGACAGGGAAGAGGATGAGTGCCTCAAAATTTTTCTAGAATCTACACGCTATTGTTACTTCTTCAGCTAGCGTTTACACGTGGGTTGTAAGAAAGTAGGGTGTGGGTACATGTGTGCAAACCTTATGCAGGCCTCGTGTACCTCTGTGGGTCTCGAAAAAACACAGTCAAGCAAATAACAGAGATAGCTGGTATGGAAGACCAGACTCTCTGTTAGCTCAGACTTTGCAGAAACTTCAAAAAATAGGAAAGAAAACTAGTCTTTTAAAACTACCCAAAAATATTCCTAGGAAACCTATAGACTTCCCCAGTATGGTTTCCAATTCTGTTGTGGTGGGAAATCCCCCTACGGAATATCATTTAGGGTTATATTATGCATGTGGATAAGACCAAAAGAATCCTACTTTCTACCTTTGTCCCAGATCTAATCCCCATTTCTTTCAAGCAAATACATGGTTAAACAAACATACCTTGTTCCAGACGTTTGATGTCGATCCTTCTTCATGCTTGATCGCTTGTCGGTAGCTATCCTCTCAAAACTAACCTTCTTACAAAACAAGAAACAAACTCTACATCCATTTTTTCTACATATTAATGGGTTAGATATTCAAACATATATTCGCTAAACTATGAAGAACTCATATAATGGGAGCGGAACCTAATCCTGGGCTCCTCTTCAAATGTCCTCCATCTTCTTTTCTTTGTATCTCTCTTTGCATAAGGATGGCTAAAGGGTTGGGACAATGAGAATGTGAAATTGGGTAGATTTTCTTTACTCTTATTCTCCTCCTTCCAAATAGGATCCCTAACCCTTCTTTTATAGCCTATAAGAAGCTAGCTATTTGGGAGAACCCTCAGTCATGCATGGCCGAAAGATTCAGTTAACTCACCCAAAGTTGTGTGTTTCGTCGACAAGTTTCCTTTTTTCGTGCTTTTTAAGGCTCACACGAGTTGTAGTGGCCTAGCTAGCGTGGACACTGTAGATCCACGCGAGTTGTAGTGGGCCATCTAGCGTGGAGTTTTAAAAATGGAGTTTTTTGAAGAGTTGTTGAATAGTGTTTTGGAAAAGAAGGAATCTGAGATGGCTTCATGCCAGGTAAGCATGTATGGTGAAAATTAGGGTTATAACACCCCTACCAGGTGTTCACTCGGAAGATGCACTCGCATCCAGCCCCTCTCCATCGAGTCATTACTGTCGATCCCTTCACCAAGTGGGGGGTGGATTTTGTGGATTACAACCCAACTTCAGATAGGGGGCATCAACACATTATCATGGACATAGACTGTGGGATGAGGCCATACCTATAGTTAAATCTGATGGTAAGATAGTTTCTTTCTTTATGTTGAATCAAATTATAGGCAAGTTCAGAATCCTGAATGAGATTGTCACTGATCATGGTAGTCACTTTCAAAACAAAATGATGAAAGAATTAGCATTGCAAATGGGGTTTAAACATGGTCATTCTTCCCCTTAATACCCCCAGGAAAATGGACAAGTAGAGGCCATGAACAAGTCTGTCAATACCATTTTGCAGAAAACTATCAGCCAAAGAAAATTTGACTGGAATATAATGCTTTATCCAACACTTTGGGCATACTGAACCAAGGTTAATACTTCCACTAGTTTTTCTCCTTTCCAGTTAGTGCACGATGTGGATTTGATCCTACCTATTGAATGAAAAATCCCTTCTCTTAGATTTGAAGTTGCGCTCCTACCTGACACTTCATATCTCAAACAATGCCTCGTATACCTAGAGAGTCTAGACAAGCAATGTCGAGATGCCTCCACGACTATTGAAGAAAATAAACAGTGTCAAGGTCCAATATGATAAGATTTTTTGTCAAAAGTATGATGAGGGTGACTTGGTCCTTCTATATGACCAAGCCAAAGAACCATTGGGGGAAGGAATGTTTAAACCCATGTGGCATGGTCCCTATAGTGTGTGACATGTCTTAGAAAAAGGAGCCTACAAATTAGAAGATTATGAAGGGAATATGTTGGCTAAGCCCGGGAATGGGCTCTACTTGAAAATATGTTATGCTCAAGAACCAAGATTTGGTGTAAATCTTTGTATACTAATGCATTTTAGTGTATATATATATTCCCTCTTTTTTATCTTCAACTTGCTTATCGAGTATTCCCTTGGTTGGAAGATGTCAACTGAGTCTTCGGTACACTTAATATTTGCAGGAAGGGCCAATCATCATACATGGAACTTGGACTCTATCGCTTGGGTTGTTTACTCACCCAAGGGTCTACTCATGTCTTCAGGTGGCATTTTCCTAGGGCCATCCACAAACAATGTGGCCGAATATAATGTTGTTATAGAACTTTTGTGGGATTCCATTTCACATGGTATTCACTCTTTAGGAGTTCACCTGGACTCCCACTTAGTAGTATGTTAGTTGAATGACAATTACAATGTGTGAGACCCTACTCTACTCTGACTATTCTTACGGGTATGACTTTTGGAATGATATTTTGAATTTATTACTTATCATCACATACCTAGAAGTTCTAATTATGTATCTGATGCATATGCTAATTTTGTTTTAGATTGGAATTTGTCACATAAATAAAGAAAATAAAACACTTTCATCAATGTATACATTGTAATATAAGTAAATCTGAAGATCAATGTTTTTATATATTTAATATCTCCAAAAAATATGGTGTTATAGTACAAAATTGGGGCTCACACCCTCAAAATACATATACTATTGATCATACAATAATCACGTCATCTATGCCTGTGGCATCATATGCATGTCATGATAGCATACTATGGAGTTTGTGAGATGTTGAAAGAGTCATACCCGAGCACAGGGCACACCTACCACCTATAGTTGTATCGCCTCCATCAAATACTCTATATGAACCATGGGAATCCTTTACATCAAAAGAGATACGTTTCCCTGAACATTTTGAAGAACTCTACCAGCATTCCCTCCCGCTGGCTCATCCCCACAGTGCCTCTGTCGGTTTCGTGGAAGTCCATTTGGCCATCATGGACCCACATCTATGTCACATACATATTTAGTTAGTACATAAAATCATCCAATTTTATTTTTTCTTATACAAAAATTTAAAAAAAATGAAATATTGAAAAACTTTGGCATACCTATGTCTCCGTAGGAGGAACCTGGTGGTAACGATATGTTCGGGTATCCTTTGAAGTCAATCCCTACATAAGGGTGGTCATCTAGAGCCATTACCTGTTGACTCCACTAGAAGAAAAAAACGTTGTTTTAGGGTGTTGGCACCCTACCACCTCCCTTCCCCCTCATCACCTCAATCGACCATGCCATGGATGGATCAGAAGCTCCATGCAGAACAATATCAACTCTAGGGCCTAATCTTGGAAATCACTTGAATAAAAAACTACATAGGATAGACACAAACCCAAAGTTCCTCTTTCTATGTAGTTTGTAGTCTGTTAATTGGTTCTTCATGTTGGCCAGCAGTGAGGTGCACCAGTCATAAACCGTGGGTAGAAAGCACTCCATTGAATAGAACATAAGTGGCCTCGATTCTTGGTGCAAAGAGGCCAACCCTATGATCTATGTGAACACTAGGAAAACAATCGTGAGACTTAGATTGTTGATCGCTATGATCAGGAGTTGGCTCCCTACCTTCTCCGTCCTTACAATGCAATGGGTGGCTGTGTAATCATCTATGTTCATGCCACTCCCAGATGCCTAAGATTTTAGCTTGACCAACTCACCTCAATGTGACAACCTTGTCAAGAAGTATTTGTCCTCAAATTCAATCCTTAATGGTTGTCCATCAAGGTTGAAGGTTTTAGTATCTAGATCCAAGTAGTTCACTAGCAGTTGGAGCAGTCTCACTTGAGCCCTCATACCTTTGAGAGCCCAAAACTTATATATCCCACATATTTTTAAAGCCATCTAGGCCCCTGGATCTCTCTCCACTACAACATCCACCTCTTCATGCTCTCTTTCTCTCCAATTTTGCACCATCCTGCAAGATTCAAACCATTTTTTGAGTTAGTAACATTTTAAAAACCTTATCCATGAAAATGTATGTGAGCTATAGTTTACAGAGTCACGTATAGGGCTTCTTATAAGTTGGTTGTTTTGCAAACATTCACATAAATATATGAGTATATGTGACCCGATGATATATAGCCCACATATACCCTAGTTTCTAAGTTGCGCCCTAAAATGCTAAAAAAAAGGGACATAATTGAAAATTTTAATTTAGTATAAATAAAGAGAGGAGAAATATGAATTACCTAGTCGAGACAGTTGTTGATTTCATCACTCATATCTCCCACTATCAATAGTTGAAATTCAATTTAGTCCAAAATGCACTATTTGGGTAAAAAATACAAATGGTATAGTAATTTTTTTTTACTATTTATAGAAAACTTTTACCCACTTTTCATAGTTTTTTTCTAATATTTTTGCCTAATGGCCTAATACAACAGTGGATAGAGGTGGTTTTGGTGGTTTTGTCAAGGGGTTCTTGCGTTT
Organism: Picea engelmannii; assembly: GCA_009831015.1. Taxonomy (NCBI): domain Eukaryota; kingdom Viridiplantae; phylum Streptophyta; class Pinopsida; order Pinales; family Pinaceae; genus Picea; species Picea engelmannii. The sequence goes on from ML789742.1 coordinate 683,908, forward strand.
TTTAGCGCCATGTCTCCCGTTCATAACTTTGGACATGTATTTTTGTCAACCAACATATAAGATAGGTCATCAATCCATTATGCACATTTTCATCATCCTATGACTGCAACTCATGTGCCTTAGGTACAAACCCATTTAGTGGAAAAACAAAACCTTATTTTTGCAACTAGAAGTGTCATTATTGAATGGTATAGTCTTACCAAACATGTGTACCCTAGTTAGATCCTCTACACCATTCGGTGGCCATGTAGATACTTTTTTCCATAGGACCGAGAGCCCCTTATAGTTAATACATGACTTTACATTTGAACCTCATTTATTACTCATAATCATATTTAACTATACCCAGCGGGACTCCCAACGAGTCTGGTTTAAGATCTTTTCTGACTCTCTCAAAAAGAGAAAATATTGTTGAGTGAACTTGTCTCTTTCACACTCGTAAATTGGATTTGAAAGGATGTCTATTTAGTGTAATTTTACCCATTTTTGAAACCAAGTAGAATAAATTTATGAAAAAGGACATTTTTTGCATTATGTTGTAATTGCATCTCATTATCTTCCTTACAGTATTTAGCCTATTCTCATTTCTCGCTTTTGCATTATAATCCTATCACCTCAACAATTTGCATCATCACCTAAGAATATCCTTGTTGATATCATTTGTAGCGTGACACCCTATACCCAAGAGGAAACATTCTCCTGAGTATCCATCTCCTGTGTGCACCTCCTTGCATTGAGCATAGGTATGTTCCACTGTGGAACCAGTTTCTTACTTGCAACACTCATTTTTTCCTCTATTGTTACACATTATTTTGGTCACCTCAGCGATCACCTGAAAAAATGTGTGCATGTTCCCTAAAAAATATTAAAGAGACTTTCTACATGAGAAAAGTGATTTGATTTCCTTTGCCAAAAACCATATGAAGGAAGGTTGTTGCATCTTGCTCTATTCATAGGGTGCAGTGATGCCTAATCATCACATGTTGCACTATACTTGGATTGCGATGTCGTCATAGGTTGATAAGTATGTAGGGTGCGATGATGCTTAGAGCTTGGGAAAAGTCAAATTTCACGAATTTTCTATAAGGGGATCTTCTAGAATATGAGGTGGCCTCCGATCAGTTTGGATCATACTCACTTCTCCGATTTGGTGGGATCATCCTAATCTCCTCATCAATATCTATTTTACACTATATAAAGAGGAATCTCTCATGGAAAAGGATAAGGTTTAATAGGCTAAGATCTGTATGGAGAGTTCTACTCCATATTATTCTTGAGAGCTTTGATTTAGTTCTACAAGCTACATGGTGAAGATTCTTCATTCAAAGGATTTGAAGCACAGGTGTGTGTGTTGGAGAAAAGGGCCAGCGAAAGGGGACCTTGTGATATCAAGGCTTTGGTTGTATTCTCCACTTTCTATTTAATATGATACAACGATATGTTTCTTTCCCATAAAACTAGTCTTGTTTTATCGTATGATTCCTTGATCACATACATAGGTTCTTGTTGAGTATATTGTGTTGCTTTCACTTCGATTTGTTCTTGTTCCCTTGGAGGTTCGATATCACAAGAGAATTGGAATGAATATAGGATGGAAACAACAAGAGGAAACATCATTTAAAAGGTATGTTTTCTATCTCTTGTTGGATACTAAATTCAATAATAAGAGCTTAGGGAAAGTCTTATATTTTTTTTTGTTTTGTTCTATTTTTGGGTGGAACTAGGGAGATCTGTTTGTGTCTGCACTTACGGAATAGTCCAATAAAACAATTGGTGACCATATTGGGGATATGACTTTATTTTTGTTTTTTTCTTCTTGATTTCTTTTAGCATGCCTTATTTTGGTTAAATTCATTCTCTGAGTCTGTGGGTGATCCATCTGGAATCCCTAGGTTTGAAAGTTCAGTTACATTTTTTGCCTTTCTCCCATTTTTTCCTTAGTTATAGAGATTGTCGCACTGTAATATATAGACACCCTGCAACGACCCTATGATTTCACACCCTTCTTGTGCAGACCAGTGCAACAATGTCGCACTATGCTCTATTAGCAGCCTGCGAGGAGCTTACCTCATCGCACTATGCCCCATTGTCGGCCTACGACGATTCCTGTAGGAATTGTTGGAGTGAGCCAATTTGTATTTTTTCACCCATTTTTTCCACAATTTCATGGGATGAACTTTTGATGCCAGTGATTGATTTATTTATGAGTTTAAAGCTTGTTGTTGATTGGCTTTTAGGGATTTAAAGTCTTTGTTTGTAAATTTTGCAAGTTTTTCTTTTGATTCTTGTCGCAAGGGTATAATCTCTGGATCTTGATCTGAGTGCTTGTTTGAAAAAGGTTCTTCGATTTATTTGAGGTTTTGGATTGATTTTTCTTTCCAGATTGTTTGTTGATTGGCAGACATTTTTTTTTGGCATTTGACAAAAGGATTTCCAATCATTTTCATTTTGTCTACATTATGAGTTTGATTTGGAAATTCTGTTGAGGGTGTGTTAATTTTCTTGGAGTATAGTTTCTTTTCTTCATTACATCTCTAATTTGATTTGGGAAAGGAAGAACTGAAGTCATTTATTATTTTTAGTAATATTTCATATGAAAAATATTGCATTCAAAATACTTGTTAAGAGAGAAGTTGGTAAATTTTGTAGTTCATGATTGTTTGGGATTTTGTCCATTCAAGAATTGAGAAATTGTATTTCATATCTTTTGTACTTAAAAAGAAATACCTTATCCCTTTTGTAATTAGAGTTCATCGAATTCAAATATTTCATAATCATCTCTTCTTTCATTTTATTGGGTCAAGGTCACATATACCATCAGTTTCATTCTCGTCTCCCTTTTGAGTAAACAATAGTCGTTAAAATACAACGTAAATTTAAAATCTATTAGAAACTTTTGTTTTCTAGAGATTCTCCTCACCAAAATTAGATAGGATAGTTCTTTGGAATAGGTTGTAAGGTACACTCTCCAAAGTATCAAAACAAACAATAGTATCCTGTGATAGGGACAGTTCAAATCCACTTGCTACATTTTGTCCTGGGAAGCCCTTCTAACACAAGGGTCAATCATGAGGTCGCATTAGGAATGGCAGAGTTAATCACCTTTCTTTGTCAGTCTTAGTGGAGAGATTAAGTGTATTATTGGGGGTCACTTGAATGTATACCTAAGATTATGTGCGAGATATTATCGAGTTGATTCCAGGCTATATACCCTGTTGTTGCGCATAGATCAGACTGTCAATTGTTTCCCTGGGAATCATTATAATAATTGGTAACCTTAGTAGCCTATGTATTTAGGGTCTTTACATAAGGTTACTGTGGAAGGTCAAGTCTTCACGGTACCTGGAATCGATGTTGACCAAACGCATTCGGGGTCCTTAGAGGGTATACCCATAATTATGTGTGGGAGCTTGCACCAGGGTGTAAGTCTACTAATAAGGTCATCAACGTAAATTTTCCACCTGATTTATTCCAACCCCTTCTTGTCTTTATTTCGTGACATTGGATTTCATCACCAACTAGTGACTTCAAAATAAGAAGGTTAGTTTGGTTGGTTTGATTTCTAGATTTTATTAGTGAGTATTGTTTGTTTCTCTAGTTGGCCATATATTTGTTTTGTTATTTATTTTGTTCAACAAACATCGACCTTCATCGTTCACATAGGATGAAAGGGCTACCCCCGAAAGATCTAGAAGGTTACCTCCCTTTTATTCCTAACTCACCAGAAGGATCTCCTGAGGGAGAATTCAATAATGAACTGGCTTCTGAGGTTGGAAGTTCAGACTCTTTAGTGGAATTTAGAATTGTTTCAGATTCTTTAGAGGCATTTAGACTTCCCCCAAATCTGTTATTGAGGATTAGACAAGATGCACATTTTCTCCGGATGAATTCATCAAGAGAAATTATTGTTTTTGAGAATACTAAAGTACCTACTTGACCTAACACGGGATCTAGAGTAGATGATACACTTTTTCAAAGTGAATCATTTAGAACCCCGACTCACACTGTTGGAATTTTTAATCCTAGTTCTTCCCCTTCTTCAGTGCACGATATTTTTGGCGCACTAGGAATGAGTTCTAATCAACCTATGGCATCGCAAATGATTGAGATGTCCATTACCTATACGGTACCTTTAGATAATTTTAATTGCATGACCAGTAATGTCATCATAGTTTCAGACCAATTATTTGTTGGTTCTCACTCTATTCTTCCTCTCCAGATGGCTCACTCTACCATGGTCCCATAAGCTATGACTGTTTCTATCGGAAATGTGGTTATCACTCAATATCCTATTGGAATACCACTTCCTCTTAGACCAAATCTGTCACTTCCCCCTGGATATAATGCTTTGAACACTTCCATTGCTATTCCTACTCAGAATCCATCTAGAGGGTCTAGAATTTTTTTTCCTCCTGGGTATAATGCCACTAGTTAGTTTGTTCCTACACCTATCCAGGTTCCCTTTGGGGGACCTTACATTCCTCCTCCACCTTTGTTTGGAGGATTTAATCATATATTCCCTATTAGCTCCAATCCAGTTGGAGGCATGAGTCATTATGTCACTTCTAGTTTTCAGATTCCTGTTGGAGGCCAACTTGAATTTGGGGGGCAGCCTCAAATTGGGGGAGAGCCTCAACTTGGGGGGAAACCTCAAGTTGGAGGCCATAACCCAATTTATGAAAAAAATATACCTATGTTACAATCTCAACATTTGACTCTTCATTTCCAAGGGAATCAACAACTGTCTGGGTGAAACATCCTCAAGTTAATTCATTTGCACCCCATAATCTCAGTCAATCGTATCTAGGTTCTATGAATCCTACTTGGGGTCAAAATTTTCAGTATAATGTTCCTTTCCAAGGGAACATACCTAATCTTAATAAAAACCTTCCACAACCAAATCTATTAGGACTGTCCAACTATCTATAAACTTCTTATGGTCCTACTGGTATACCTACATGACTTCCTCCTTAAAACTACCAGTTTCCTCAAGTGAATAGACAAATTCCTTTTCTAGCCACTTTGGATTTACCAGATTTATCTAGGATTTTCAATGATCCTATTTTTCATTCTCCTTATTATCCCATCATAGTGGCCAAATTACCATCTTACATTCCTAATTTTAACGGTCAATCAGGAGAAGACCCAAATAATCACATCATGAATTTCCATCTTTGGTGTTCTTCTAGTCATTGATGGATGAATCCATAAGATTACAACTTTTCCAAAGAAATCTCATGGGTTCGGAAACCAAATGGTACATTGAGTTACCACGAGGATTCTTTAATGACTTCAATACCCTAGCCATGTATTTCTTAATGCATTACCAGTTTTCAATTCGATACGAGACAAGAACAAAAATTTTGAGTTTTTTAAACAATCTTCTTCCACTCATATTTCTGATCACATCCATGAGTGGAGGAGGAGAGGACACTTAATCAATGTTCCACTTCCTGATCAACTGTTGGTTAAATGGTTTACCAAATCACTCATTAGGCCTATCGCTCGTGATGTTTCCATTGGTGGTTTTTTCACTGAAGAGAAGGTGATTAGTCGTGCTCAATATCTAGATCATGTTTATTCATAGGCGGGCACACTTTACGACTTGATCCCCGATGGTCCTTTCCCTTTTACGAATCCTACCTCGACACCTCCAGTAGATTTTAATTTTTAATGGCATGATTGGCACCTTTCATGCTGAGTCTCAATCTACACATGTCGTTCATACTAATCCCAAGTCTTCTACTCCTACACTAGTCATACACAATACTCCTTCTCCTACTCCTTCTGATAAAACTTCTGAAGTTAATTCGATTCAATATACACCTACTGGTAAAAATAAAAATAAAAAGAAATGGAAGGGTAAGAATAAGGAGGACAACAATAATAATCAACAATCTGAGAAGCCCAAAACACATCTCGTTGATGAAAAAGATAAATGTAAACCTTGTTACCCTTGTCTTATTTGTGGTGATGATCATTATACGAAATATTGTCCACGACGCGCTGACGTTACTAAGTTCCTGCAAGGGACTAGGAAGCCTTCTACACCTGCCATATTGTCACAATTGTTTCCTTATTAGAAGCATGCCCAATTGGTCATTCATGACCAACCTTCTCCTTCTACCATGTCTTATATCTTTATGTGTACTTATGACTCTAAGAAGAACAAAGTTGTAGTCGCAACTCTAGCCAAAGATTATTCTTTGTTGAAAGATAAAGTTTATGATTTACCACCTTTGTTGGTTCAAACTCCTCCCCCAGCTTCACCTCCAAAGGGTCCTCTTCATCTCGAATGACCGGGTCTCGATATAGTTATTCATCCTCCTCACAAGGGCATTGTTCGAAAGTATCCTTTTAATCCTCACGCACATGCTGCCCAAAACTACAGTATTGTAGAAGACCTTGCACAAGCACCCTCTATGATGTCGGCTCTCGAAGTGCTTCAAAGTCATCCTACTCAACATAAGGCGTTGTTAAAGGCTATTGGTGGAATTGATTCTATCGATATCAATTTGATAATATTTGACTTGGAAGATCATATTCCAAGGCTTCCTCCTCAATTAGTGTTTTAGATCCAAGTTGTTCTGGAAAACAAAAATATCTGTCAAACTGTTATTGATGAAGGAGCCTCAACTTGCATTATGTCGGTTACTTGTTTGAAGGCTATTGGCTCTCCTTCCCTTACTGTCTCACACAATACTCTTAATTCCTTCAATGGTACAAGTTTTAAACCTTACAGTGTTCTTCCTTCATTGTCTGTTATGCTAGAAGGTAAATCGGTCAATGTCAAGATTGAGGTCTTTGACGTGCCTCTTGATTATAACCTTGTACTTGGGTATAGTTGGATTGATTCCATGAATGCATTTGTGTCTACTCTTTTCCATGTGTTATGTTTCCTGCACCAAGTAAAGGTCGTAACTCTTGACAAACTGGACTTCATTTTGATCCACGTACTAGCAATGTTCCTTTTATCTCCAAAACACCTCCTGGTTATGAGAATGTCGACGTGGGTGTTTTAAAAGATTCAACCTTGATGGGTACATTTCTCATTCCACCACCTAATATTCCTCCTTTTTTCGCTTCTATTAACAATATAGCAACTGATGTTTGTGAAACCCCTGAGTCATATGACCGATGGATAGTACCTAGCTTTAGTTATTATCTTCATTACGGTGACCAAATTCCTTTAAGTCCGGTTGAATTAGCTTATCAAGCTATTCAATATGCAACTCCCTCTCCTTCTTCTTTGTATGATACATCTCCTGATCCGTTTCACATGATGTTTCCTACTGATGAGATGATCATGTCAGTCATGCCTATGGAAGACACTCCATGGGATGATGGGCATCATCGTTCTATTCTATTATTACAACATGATACCATAGAGAGCTACCAATGGATTTCAACTTCGTCAACCATTGTTGTTATTTCTTCTGTTCCTGAATCAACACACAATGTTTTGTATGAAGGCAACTTGAGTAATATTTCACCTATTGTTCCTCTTGACATATCAATTAAACCCGGAGTCATGGAAAATGTTCATATCAGTGCCTCATGTTCTACTGATAAGGTTCGCACTTACAAAGCCCTTTTTCAATAAATATGTGATGTTTTTTCCTGGAGTTATTAAGAAATGCCTAGAATTGATCCTGATATTGTTGTGCATGAGATTAAGAATTTTCTAGATGCTAAACCCTTTCGGTAGAGACTTCGCCCAGTACATCCACGTAAATTTGTTTCTATTAATATTGAAGTTGAAAAACTTCTTAAGGCTAGCTTTTTCTATCTTGTGGCTTTGACTGACTGGGTATCTAATATTGTTCTAGTACATAAGAAACAAGGCACAATCCGCATTTGTGTAGATTATAGGGATATAAATAAAATCTTGTCCTAAGGACAATTATCCAACCCCTTTCATTGACTAGATCATTGACGATTGTGCCGGGAGTGAAATCTTCTCCTTGATGGACAGTTTATCCAGCTATAATCAAATAAATATTTTACAAGAAGATCAACACAAGACTTCTTTTATTTTCCCTTGGGGAACCTTCATCTACCGGAAACTATACTTTCGTCTCAAAAATGTTGCTGCAAATTTTCAGCGCGTTATGTATTACACATTTCATGACATTAAGGACATTGTAAAACCCTATATAGATGATCTACCGACACATTCCATGCATCGTCAAGATCACCCGACACATTTGCGGGCCATTTTCTTATGTTGTCGTTATTATTGCATACATTTGAATCGACACAATTTTTTTGTGTGTGTGGAATCCGAACGACTTCTTGGTTTCATTGTGTCTTTACATGGGATTTGGGTAGAGCCCTTGAATTGTGAGGCTATTTTTAATCTACCTCCTCCTTCTACACTACGCCAAATCCAAAGTTTGCAATGGAAGGAAAACTTTTTGCATCGATTCATTCTCAATTATGTTGAATTAATGAAAGGATTTACTCAGCTCCTTAAGAAAGGTTATGAATTTGTATGGGATGATATTGCAAATAAATATTTTGAGGCTCTGAGACTCGCCTTAACCCGTACACCACTGTTGTTTCCCCCTGACTATAGCCAAGATTATTTCATGTACTTAGCTGCTTCAGACTCTACCATTGCTATGGTCTTAGTCCAAAAGGATGATTCACACAATGAACATGTGATATACTATTTGAGTCAGATTCTCACAACTACTGAAACCAAATACCTACATGTGGAGAAGTTGGCCTTCATAGCTTTTCAAGTTGTTCAACATTTTCATCACTACATCTTGTTATGCAAAACTACAGTCATTTCCAACTGCAACCCCATGCAACATATCCTTACCCGAAAATTATTAGGGGGAAAGTACTCCAAATGGATATTTATTCTCCAGGAGTTTGACTTGGAGTTTGAACGCGTCAATTCAAAGAAGTATTTGGTTTTTTCCGAATTGATATGTGACTTTCCCTCTACTGAGACAGAAAATGTGGCAGAGGATTCTTTACCTGACGAATCCCTCTTTCTGATCAGTTATGATGATGTATGGTATGAAGATATTATCATCTATCTCTAGAATCAAACTTTATGACTTGATATCTCTAGTACAGATCATCATCGTATACAGTATCAAGCCCATTAATACATCATCCTTGGTGATACCCTTTACCACCGTGGTATTGATTCCATATTTTGACAATGTCTCACCTACGATGAAGTTGAGAAATATTTGAATGAATGTCACTCTGGAGCATGTGGCGGTCATATGTTTGGGTATTACACTGCCCAAAATATCTTACGAGATGGTTATTTTAGGCCTTCATTGTTTAAGGATTACATTGATGTCGTCTAGAAATGCCACACTTGTCAAACTTATAGGAATAAGATCTAATCTCACCCTACTCCTCTTCACACTATAGTTCCTGTTAGTCCATTCGCCAAATAGGGCATTGACTTCATGACATGTAACTCACACTCGGTCAAGGGGCATGGATACATTATTGTAGCTATGGATTATTTCACTAAGTGGGTTGAGGTGATGCCTACATTTGATAATACCAGGAAAAATGCAGTGTTGTTCATATTCAATCATATCATTACTAGATTTCGTGTCCCTCAATCCATCGTTACTGATTATGGTAGTCATTTTCACAATTTTATGATGTCTGAACTTACTGAAAAGTTGGGTCTTCGCCATGAAAACTCAACCCCCTATTATTCATAGGCCAATGGCCAGGTTGAAGCAATTAAGAAAGTTCTCACTACAATTCTTTGATGGATGGTAGGAATTCATAATTCAAATTGGCACATGATTTTGTTCTCAACATTATGGGCCTATCGGACATCCATTAAGTCTTCCACAAGATTCACAACTTTCCAGTTAATATATGGTATCGAAGCAATTTTTCCGATTGAATGTGAAATACCATATTTGAAACTAGTCGTCGAAATTCTCCTTGACACCTCTGTTGAAGAGGAACATCTTTCATATTTGAGGCAATTAGATGAAACTCATCGTGATGTCGCCTTAGTCATTGAAACTCAGAAAAAATGGGTTAAATCCCAATATGACAAGCATGTCAAGTGACATGTTTTTTCTGAAGGTGATCTAGTTCTTCTTTACGAGTAAGATCATGACTTGCTAGGGGCCAGTAAATTCGAGCCCATGTGGCGAGGTCCTTATATTGTGAAATGAGTGTTGGAGAAGGGATCTTATGAGCTGGTAGATTATGATGGAGTCCCTTTGAATGAACCCAAAAATGGGGTTTACTTGAACAAGTAGTATGCTTAAATCATTTTTTCCTAAGTGTTGTGTATTTTTAGTGTACCATATTGTTGTGTGTTTTTTTTGTTGTTTGGTTCCACATTTCAATTGCTTACCTTGCATTGTGCTTGGTTTCCATATGTCAGTGTCTTCACTACCCTACATTGGCTTCATTGATGGCGCTAGTCATAGTACTCAACTTTACGTCTGCTACTTGGGAAATCTATGCACCTACAGATCAACTAATCAGTGTACATAGTGTATGGCTTGGTCATGCAACTAACAATATCGCGGAATATAGTGCAGTTATCAAATTATTGAATGACATTGTTTCTCTTGGAATCTTCCATCTTATTGTATGACTAGATTCACAATTAGTAGTTTTACAGTTGAGTAACGTTTATTTTATCCGAAGTCCTACTTTGTTAAGGGTATATTTACAAATTCACCTCTTGGAACATCATTTTGATTACATTGAATATCAACACATTCTATATGTCTAAATACATTAACAGATGCATTGTCTAATTATGTGTTAGACAAACATTTGAGACATTTATAAAATCCAATCACATTTTTGTACATAAAAACAAGTAAGCATGTAGGAGCCTCATATTAATAACGATAAAAGTTTACAAAATATTGTTTTTGTCCGAATACCAAAATATAAAAAATGTGAAGCACATGGCTTCATATACAATAGAGAATCAATGATGCTTCTCGCTATAACACGTGACTTCTCATGATACTCTATGGAACATTCGACCGATGGATGCAGACATGCCCACTGTGTGGCACTGATAATGCCTAGGAATATCATCTATAGAGGCATCTGGGATGTTCATTATGAGTCCCTCCATATTTTTTTCTATGTTCTCTAATTCAAAAAAAACTAATCCTATTACAACACCTCTCTCCCCTATCTTTTATATAGGGGATGAACCTGGAGGATGATAAGGTCACACATCTGCATTATCACAGAGCACTTGATAAGTCATTGGATAAACAACACAAAAAAAATTATATCATTAAAAATAACAAAAACATTATATAAACAAAAGTTCCTTCTTACCTATGTCCCCCCAATTAGTAGCCTTAGGGAAGATCTAGGTTCAGATCTCCATGGAAATCTATCCCGACATATGTATAATCATGGACCATGAGCATTTGAGTTTTCAACCATTCAAAGAAGACATCGTTATACTTAACGATGTGACCGCCTCCATGTCGGGCCATGAGGTATACCCACCTCTTCATCCTCAGATCATGTGGAACAGGTATACCCCACTCTACCTGCAAGTGTAAGACCAAGACCCTCTCTAGGAAGAAGGATACCAAAATAAACCTGTATCCAAATTTTTTCAACCCACCACTTCTGCACTTGGTAAGTTGTTTCTTCATACTTTTTAGAACCCCTTTGCACCAGTTGAAGACTTTGGGCCCCATACACTCCAATGCATACTGAAAATGGATGTGCAGAGCCATGTGGGGAGTTACACTCCCTTCCATGCGAGTAATAGTATAGAGGATAGTTTGTAGAGGCAAGTCTCGGACATCCCTGATAGGAGCCTTACAACTATGTTTCTTGGTTCCCGACACACAATTATGGTTGATGTAGTAGTTCATAGGCTCACCACCGCCCATGATACCTGTAAGTGTCACCCATGAACCACGGTGAGACAGTCTTATTAGGAAGTAGATATCCTCTATATATATGTTGAGTGTGTGGACACCCACATGGAATGCTTCCTCGTTCACATCCCACATTTGAACTAAGTACTCAAGTAGTATCAGCTGGGCCCTAATGCCCTGACTCTTGAAGAATTTCAAAAACCCACACTCCGAGAGGACCATAACTATTCCTAGGTCATTCCCGATGAAGTAGTCTTCTTCGTTATCTCTCTCACACCATTCCAACATCTTGACCATGGGAGACCTGCAAAGGAACCATAAAAAGAGATTAGCAACATATTTCTCTTTCTTGGGGGTTTTCCCCTTTTGGATTCATATTTTAAAATTTTGGACGGAGTTCATCGTAGGCTTGTGCATTCACATAATGCAACATCGTCGCACCATAGACTTAGGGACACCTGTGATGATCCTAGATCGTTGCAGGTCCCAATATAGAGAACCCGCGACAACCTTGACGCATGGGTAACTCTAAAAAATCAACCCAAGAGCACATTTTTAACCAACGAAAATCAATTTTTAATCCATGAAAATATGAAGGAGATGGAGATTACCTTTTCTAAGGAGACGATTTGTGAAATGATCAAACATGCACTCCACAATCCACAGTTGAGAATCGAGGTAAAAAGAGGGTTTGGAGCAATGTCTGGGTGAAGTTACAAATGAAATAGTAAAATGTGTTTTTTTACCTATTTTATTAACTTTTATTACTTTTCATTTGTATATTATATTATTTTTTATGCTTCATCCAAACCCTAAAGTCCTAACAACTTTATAAGTGATTGATTTTTGCAGATTGAAAAATTCTAGAGGTGAAACATTAGAACAAGGGTCTGCTTTTTTGGTTTGTTTTTATATATTTCTCACACGTACATATCCTTTTAGGGTTATTCAGGAAAAACTCCGAGCAAAGTATTAATTCTTTCTCATGCTCATGAAACCATGAGAATGTAATCGATTAGTCTTTTGTCATTTTTTTTGAACTCATAATGGTGACACGAAAAAAGAAACCTATGGAGTATCATTTAATCTCTTTTCACGCTCCTTAAAAATGAAAAGATTGTTGAGCGACTTTGTTATTTTCATGCTCGTAAAAGTATTTGAAGAAAACATCTAATGAGTTGTAATTTATCACTTTTTCGATCTCGTCAGATTAATTTATGGAAAAGGACCTGATGGAGTTCTCTTTAAGTGATTTTCAGACTCTCTAAAATTGAAAAACCCCTGAATATCCTTTCTTTGGACTTGTTAAACAAACATTGAAGGACCCATATGGGATTGAAACACTCCTTCTTAGGGTTCATTAAACATAGACAGAGGGATTCGTCCAAAGGACGAGCTTAGATTAACAAGAATATATTATCCTCCTCAAGGTTGCGTAAAAATAAAGAGGTACTTGCCATAAATGGTGGGGGGAAATTGGGAGAGAAATATGTCTCTGCAGTTTGTGTTAGTGACAGTAATAGTCACTCGTGAACATGACACCCACTTTCATCATCGTATCCAAGTTGGGAAATCCATTTTTCTCTCGTTTGACCATCCACAAATTCATATGTTGGGTCCTCCTTGAGTCAATGCTGCCAAGACCATTATCGTGTCATTCATATGTTCAAGAGAAGCACAACCTACACAAGTCTTCTATTGTGTCGGCCATTTGCAGTTATAAATCTCCTACCATGTTGGCCTTCCCTATGTGAGTTTCGAAATACTTCATGCTTTGATCTACCTCAAATCTATTACATATTTTGTGTCATTGATGGGGGATACATCAAGGCCCTCTTGTGAAGAGTATTTTCCTCTCAACTTCAACTCATTATCCAAGACTTAGAAATCATTCACTACCTTAGAGTCTGCATGCCTCAATGACAGGTTTCTTCACTTTCAACAATGGGTTCACATCATTGACCCCTGATTGGAAGATTCCATTGAGTGTTCGAATTCAACTCATTTATTCACATCCGTTCGATTTTACTGGGGTGCCTTGGGAGTCATTGACATCAATGGTGATTTCCCTCTCACTTGTTAACAGTTTTCTTTAATGACTAGTAATCAAGTGGTTTCTACCATGTTTGGCTTCAACACCTCTAATCACATGATTAGATTCATACTTACAGACGATGGAAATGAAGACCCTAGATATTTTCATTTTGGTCCAAGTTGTGATAGAGTATTAATTATTTGTATTGACAATAGATCTAGTTTGTATGTCTCATGGCTATGTCAAAAATTGAGTTCTTTTAGAGCATAGATCCATAGTGTATTACTGGTGGCTATGATGAATCATGATGATCTGGATCCACAGTGTATTTTTAGTGGCCATGACTCACTTGATGCTTATGATTAGAGTCACCTATATTATGATTATGGGAATGCCTACCTCAGAAATGGTATGATATTATGCAGATGCTTGTTTGTTTTCAGGTTCCTGATCGATGCACTCTGTGTTTTCGACACACACATTCTACAATGTATTTCAACTATCATGAGTTCTAGCTTCATACTTTGGGGGGAATTATGTTACAAATTATTTTTTTCACCTTAGTGATCACCTAAAAACATGTGTGCATGTTCCCTAAAAAATATTAAAGAGACTTTCTACATGAGAAAAGTGATTTGATTTCCTCTCCCGAAAACCATATGAAGGAAGGTTGTCACATCCTTCTCTATTCATAGGGTGAAATGATGCCTGATGGTCACAGTCTACACTATACTTGGACTTCTACATCATCACAAGATACTAAGTATGTAGGGTGTGATGATGCTTAAATATTGGGAAAAGTCAAATTTCATGAATGATCTAGAAGGGGATCTTCTAGAAGATGAGGTGGCCTCCGATCGGTTTGAATATTACTCACTTCTCTAATTTGGTGGGATCATCCTAATATCCTCATCCATCTCTCTTTCACACTATATAAAGAGGGATCTCTCATGGAAAAGGCTAAGGTTGAATAGGCTAATATTTGTATGGAGAATTCTACTTCAAATTATTCTTGAAAGCTTTGCTTTAGTTATACAAGCTACATGGTGAAGATTCTTCATTCAAAGGCTTTGGAGAAAAGGTCTGTGTGTTGGAGAAAAGGTGTGTGTTTTGGAGCAAAGGGCCATTGAAAGGGGACCTTGCAACGTCAAGGCTTTTTTTTTATTCTCCACTTTCTATTTAATATGATACAACAATATCTTTCCTTCCTATAAAAATAGTCTTGTTTTATTGTATGATTCCTTGATCACATACATAGTTTATTGTTGAGTATATTTTGTTGCTTTCACTTTGGTTGGATTTTTCTTCCTTGCAGGTTCAATATCACATGAGCATTGGAATGACGCTAGGATGGAAACAACAAGAGGAAATGAAATTTAAAAGGTATGTTGTCTATCTCTTGTTGGCTAGTAAATTCAATAATAAGAGCTTAGGGAAAGTCTTATATTATGTTTTGTTTTGTACTAGTTTTGAGTGGAACTAGGGAGATATGTGTTTCTCTGCACTTACTGATTAATCCAATAACATATGTATTATAACATTCATTTGAATATGAAAACAAATATGGACGGGAAAATAATATTTTCTTATATTGGCAACAATCATGTCACCTTTGAACAAAGCACAAACTTTTGACTACAGTTGTCATCAAAATTTTGGGTTTATCATGACCTTAGGAAGATAATATCATTACTTATAGTTCACTCCCTCAACTGGTTACTCTTCCAGTCCCTATGGAGATTTTCATTGGTGCCTCCTGCATCACAAAGTTTCATCATTGAGTTTATGCTTTGAGAGTCTTCCATATGTCTCATTCTCTTGTTCAAAGGATGTCTATCAACATGTTTCGACCATTCCTTAGAAATCTTGACTTTTCATGTCGTCCATACCCTTAGTGTGTCTTAGAGTCTATCAACATGTTTCGACCATTCCTTAGAAATCTTGACTTTTCATGTCGTCCATACCCTTAGTGTGTCTTAGAGTTACATGAATTTGTAGTCCTATCGTGCACCCTGGTCCTACTTTCATCATTGGTAGGTAACCTTGAGCCCAACAATCGACATTTCATCATTGGTCGCTGACTAGGAGGTTTCCCTTGTGTTCGACAACAAGAAACCTATTCACACATTGAGATTTTTGCAATTTATTGGATGCCATTATCCTTATTGGTGGTTTCCTCACCTTTGTCAGTAGTTTTCCTTATTGGATTCTATTCAAAGGGTATTTTTCATGTATCGCTTGCATCTGGAACACGTGAAAGACGCATGGGTTCATTGGTTCATGAAAAATGTTCTTCATCTTATTTCCTCCAAATCATCAAGATCCTACTTTGTACCTCATGCTAAATGATGATAGATTATTGAATTCTCTCCTTTCAGCAGGTCTCCTTCCATTGACTTCAACCCATCTATTCTGGAAATGATACCTAGAGTCCTATGAGTACCTAGAGGCTTGCAATCATCAATGATAGTTTCTCTCGCCATCGACAGTTGGGAATATATCAATGTCTCATGATCGATGGATTCTTCATGTGTTTGACCTCAAATCCTTTATTCACACTTATAAGAATGTACTCGCTTCCTTGATACCTACTTTCATTGTCGATGGGTTGTATTGCATTTGTTAATGATATACCTTAATGACCGGTAATTAAATTAAGACTCATTGTGTTAAACCTCAACTCCTTTATTCACATAATGTAGAATTGCAACTTTGGCGGATCATGTAGAAGACTTGAATACATCAATTCATAGTCACACTTTCTTGAGTTGTTGCTATATTTCATTGGTCCATTACCTATGTGACTTTAGTGACCATGGGAGATTAGATTGTACCCCGTCATATACATATATCTTCAGTGTAATTTTTAAACCTGTGAAGTAAAGAAATGCATATAGATTATTAAGAAAAAGAGAAATTAATCAATGGCTCATACACATAGTACACAAATATTTATACCAGAAACCCTTAACCGAGAGAAAATCTTTCAATGCTTCATTGTATCCATTTCACCATTCACCATACAATATATATACAATGTTTTTAGATATTTCGTAGATACCAAAACCCTAATCCCTTAATCCAGGATTAATTTAGAAACTGCTAAAAATAGAAAAATCCACTAAAACACCAACTACTAGAGGGATTGTCAAACACAGTTGTCGAATCTGACGTGCACACACACACACATGAAAAGAATATAACACATACCAAACATTCAGATTGATTTTGAGATTAGCTTTACTGGGCCTTGTTTGTGACTATGACAACCTTTGGCATGTAGCCACCTTTGTATTGCCTATTCATGGACATGAACAACTATTTGGTATATTTTCACATGGATTTTTAGTGTAATTCAAATTAGCAACCATGTGAGCAAAGTCAATGCAGATTGTAATATCCTCATGGGCAACTAATTCGTCCAGCTGGGTCCCCATTAGTCCACTTATGGGTATTATAATTTATTTTGGCCATCACAGATACTCCTCTGACATCACACATTATGGGGCATCTATTATAGAAATACTTTCCTCAGACTATTCAAATTTACTCAGAAGGCCTTTTTCCATTTCCCGATTCACACTTGAAGTCCCGTTTTGTAATTCCCGGAGCTCAAAATAATATTTTTCTAGATATAGGCTCCCTAAGAGTTATACATCATGTTTATACGTAGGTTGCACCATTACAGCCTGTGTACATCTCTTTTTGCGCCCAAATTAAAAAATAGTGTCGATTTTCCATGTCACACATGAGATCCATGATCCTTGAACTTCCATATACTGGAAACTTCCTGACTTCACCCTTCAGTTCCTTTTGAAGGCTATAAATGGGCCCTATCCAAGATGTGGAAAAAGGGAGAAGAATTCAAATATAAGAGAAAAGTTACTCTGGAGAAATTATTCACTTCATATTCAATCTTCATCCCTTTATCATTTTAAGTCTAAACACATTGTTCATCTCCCAAGCTCTTCCCTACTTGATTGAGAACCTCATTGTCTCTCTTATATGAGATTTCCTTTGGTGGAGGATTTAAGTAGTGGAGGCCCAGCTGGAAGGGAATTAGTTTCTCGGTTCTGAACCGTTCTGAAACGAAATTTGTAATTCATTCACTTTTGTTGATTACATTTTAATAGAAATATTCTTTTCTCATCCAATTAATGTCTTGCAAATATTTGAATTGTTATTCCATGGGCATATTTGTTATGAATATTGATGGATTATGCTATTGAATGTGCTAAATTTATATATTATCACCATATAATTGTGTTTCTTGGTTGGTGAGGACAAGATGCGGGTATATTTATTTGAGTCAAATGCTCAATGGTGGGCTTCATAGAATGCATGGACAAGTAGGCTCTTTATCTTGTCTTGTTAGCATATTTGTTTGTATAACATACTTTAGATTAGAGTTGATTTTTGCAGTAATTTCCATTTGTTTTGGTTTACCCCATAACATAGAGATATTTTCCTCGTAACAATAATACAAAGATAGAAAAACACATGTGGACACTAACATCCATTTTAATTTAGTTTAACCAATTAGAAAGAGAGGGAGAAAGGGTGTTATGCACCTTGTTTTCAAGTTTTTCCTCGTTGCTTCCAATCTGAGCTTGATCTTCAAACTCCATAGAAAAACTTAATACCTGCAATGCAATAGCCAACAAAGAGAAACAAATAACTTCTACTCTATAAGATTATACCAAACAAATTTATCTACAAAGATCGAAGGAACAATAAAAAAGAACATGGAAGAATAAACAAGATTGAAGGGAATAGACCATGTATATTAAAATGAGAACCCAAAGATAATACTTACAAACATGGATGTTGATGCAACAGTCCTCCAATATCCCTTCGTCCATCCCTTGCATGATGCTATCAAGATCATAAGTTTGATATCTAAAATATTCCTCCTTTTCACCATGGAAATCCCTCATTATATAGGATTCTGAAGCTTAACCACCATGGAGAAGATCAGTCACTAGATCCACTAAAATGGGATCTCCAAGATCTTTAGGGAAAAAATATCTCTCAAGTATTTTAGGGAGAAAATATATCTCAAGGATTTTAAGGAGGAAATATCTTTCAAGATCTACCAAATTAGGATTTTGGTTTGAGAAAATCTCTCAACCATCCATGAGACTCTCAAATTCTCCTTGAGATTAGGAAACTAAGTGTGAGGTGGATTATCACACTAAATTTGTTTCCTTTTTATGAATAATAATGAATAATTCATGTGCATGTAGTATTTTGACCTTCATATGATATATTTCTCCTCCATGTTGACTAGGGATTGTAAGATTTCATGAATGTGTACACATTCATGACTAGGGATTGTCAATGTGTTGTGACACTTAGTAAAGTGCATGTGACACTTAGGAAGGTGCATATGACACTTTACAACACTTGGGAAACTTAGGTGTAAATAGGTGTGACACTTAAGTATGACATTTTGGTGTGTAAAACTAGACAAGTATCTCATATTCTTGTGTACTGGAATTGAGATGTATGGTAAGATTTATTGGAATTGTATTCATGAATGTGTACGCTTGTGTGACAAATAGACTAAGTGCTCATTACAAATATATGTATTTGAGTAATGATAGAATAACATAAATAGGTATTTTCTACAAATGTCATCTTGAATGGATGGATATTACTGTACAATTTGAAAGGAATCCATGTATTTTGTGAAAGTTCTCATGTTGCGGAATGTGTAAGCTATTCAAGTATTTGTATGTCAATGATAATGTATATATATGTAATTTCATGTGTATTCCACACATAAACAAGAGAACCTTGTTCTCTATCTTGAATGATAAGAATATTATGTATCGTCCTAAAATAAAGAAAGTAAACATGTAAATGAGCTACCTATGCACATAATAGGTTATATGTTGCAATGTGTTTCCTGTGAAAGGAATTTGGGTAGATAAAATAAGATATGAATGATAAAATCCAAGAGTAAATGTCTTAGCCAGTTTGCAAATGGAATACATAGTCCCTAAAGGCCTGGTAAGACTTCAAAAAATACTTAGAAGATATCCTTGAATGACTAAGTCCAAGATCATACTGTTAACCTGTAGAAATCCATTGTTTTTAGTGGACGGATTCGCAGCCATAGATTTGAAGTGGCGAGATGATCTCAAACATTAGAAAAAAGGTATCCTTAATGAGGAACTATGTTTCAAGCTTGAAGGAATCACAGTTGTTGGATCAAGGCAATGAATAAATACTAACCCTTTGTTAGAGTATGAGATGATTCCATAGAAGATGTACTCTAAACTGACTAAAGTTGTTGATCCATCGGAGCATGGAGGTAATAGATATACAATTGTTGGATATAGATACCATCATATTGAGGTGAAATTCATTGAAAAGGGTTGGTCAAAGTGGAATTTTGGAGGAAAACCTCAAGCGATCACAGAAAAAATATGAAGGAGAAAATACAAGGTCGAGTATGGACCATATATCTCGAAGTGGGCAAGTTCAGCCCCAGTCATTGATCATTGGAGGGTCCCACTTAGTAGGTCAAGGTGGAAGAGTGAGATGGTGCTGGCTAGGAGTTTCAACATGGTGACGTGTGTTGATAGTTTATTGGTCGATGGGATGAGTGCAGGTATATATGGATAGGAGATCCTATAGACCATTGATAAAAACTTAACTGTTGGTCATGGGAATCATGAAAAATTCTATGCTTTCCATCATAGTGATTCCTTCAGATTAGTTTGGTTCATCGAAATGAAAATACTCTACTGGGAATGATTTGAGAAGAAATATGGACCATATATCAGGGGATATCCCAAATTAAATCTTCATTGTTCGTTGGAGGTGGAGACTGAGGGATCTGGACCATTATTCGGTGTATGGGAAATATCAAGTTTTAGTTGTCGATGCATTGAGAACCCGACTAGTTATTATGGTGAGTAATGGAAAGGGGGAGTGACATCACCCAACCAATATATAGTGGACAAGAATCATCACCTGGATGGATGAACTAAGTGTTCAATGATGACGTGTATGCCACGTCAGACGATGTGGGGGATCCACATGTCAAGTAACAATTGTGCCACATGCCATGGAAAGTTGGAATATTGAGAGATGGTCTACAATAGATCATGGGTGTCATGTGTAATGATAGGTGGTAGGTCGTAGCATTGTCATCATCTTCATAGGAAGACACTTGTCATCCTGTAATTTGTATAAAGGACCAAGTATGATTTGTATAAAGGACCGAGTAGTATAATTTGTAGAAAGGAATAGATTCCTAAATCCTAACCATCAAATATCATTAGAATTTGAAAGGTTAGAAAGTTCATGTGTCGGCCAAAAATTTTCATGACGATAAAGGCATTGGCGACATGGTGAGATTCATTGATCTGTTGTTGAGCAATATTTGATCTTTGTCATTGGTTTTCATGATTTACGTCGAAAGTGGAGAGAGGATATGACATCATGATTTTGACATGGATTTCCATCTAGGTAATCAACATGTCCTTAGGGGTGATGTGTGTCACTAGTGGACTTGATGACGAGACATGATTGGTCCCCAGAGGACCCAAAATCCTTTATAACATATATCGTGATCTATATGGTTAGATCTTGACTGTTTTTTAGAGTTTGGAGGGTTGGAAAGCTTGGGTGCTAGCTAAAAACCTTCCAATGATGATAAATGAATCAAAGAAACAACATGTTTTGTTTATCTACTGATAAGTGAGAGTTGATCTCAACTGTAGATCACAATAGAGTCCATTCTAGTGAGTAAACAAAATTGGTGACGTCTTAGTGACGTGGTTATCCAACTTGGTATCCCATGTGTCTAGAATAGTGACAGATGTCACTATGTAATTGGTCAACTAGGAAAAGTGGGTCTTGTTAGTTGAGAAGGTCCTTTGATCACTGGTTTTATTTTTTGACTATTGGATATGCATGCTAGTGGATCTGAACCATTGATATAGGCGTAATATCATTAGGGTTCAAGGGGGAACATGTTAGGAGTTGTTATGAAACATTGATGATGACAAAAGGTGGAAATATCTAGGTCATTGGGTGGTGCGGGGTGGAGATTCAATCTGGACCGTTGATGTACTATGGGCCCTACCCATCTATTCTAGAAGTGAAAAAGTGACAAGCAGTAACTGTAACTTGCATTAGAATCATTGAATCCACCAAAACCATTGGATTATTGGAATGGGGACCATTAAATAGAGAAATGTCTTATGGGAGGAGATTTAACTCCGACACAAGTTGGATTCAATGAATCCATTGGGGTTGTTGGATGATTGGTGAAAGGACCGTTGGATCTAGGATGGGTTTGATTAATGGATCATCATTTGAAATTTTGGTTGGGGTGTTTACAATAAACACCATGCTAGTTGTGATTGTTGATCCAAATAGAGCCATGGGATGCTTGGCCAGGGGGTTGTTGGATCTGGAGAAGTATTAATATAGTGTCATTGTAACTTTTAGGGTTGGGGTGTGTTTATGGATAAATCCGTAAGTGCGGACACAAACCGATCTCCCTAGATCCACCTGGATCTAGAACAAAACAAGACAGAATAGGACGCTTTCCTTAAGTTTTAAATATTGAATTTACTAAGAGGCAAGAATAAGTAACAT
>ML789742.1:706540-731038 GCA_009831015.1 Picea engelmannii
CCTAGCTATATAGCAACCTGCGGAAAGTGGTCATTTCCGCACCCTGCCTATATAGCAACCTGCGGAAAGTCCGCACCCTGGCTATATAGCAACCTGCGGAAATTGGTCATTTCCGCACCCTGCCTATATAGCAACCTGCGGAAGCTTCTCTTTATAAGGTTTTTACATAGGAAAATGCAACTTCTTTTCTCAGGAAAAGTTCTTCTTCCTTCTCTCTTCAGGAACTCAGGCCACTGTGACCCCTCTAAAGGCAATAGATAGGTTTACATCATTAACGATCATAGGGATGACGAAAATAATGTGTAACAGGGTGGTTGAGGCTCTGTGAGATTAAAATATCGATGATGATGAAGATAGGTCAAGGGATTGGGTGCATGTAATTATTTTTCCTAGTGGCATATGACACATTGGATGGCACAATTATTAAGAGGCCCTATGGATTCCATGTGGTAGCGAGGTGGCCTTGGGTCAATTGAGTCCTGATAACTTTGGGAGACCATAACTCTTGATCTGGAGCTTTATTTTGAGAAAACTTACAGTGTTTGGAAAAATATTGATGAGTAGAGGATGATGGTTCCCTGAAGAAGAGGTATGGAGATGATTGAGAAAAAATAAAATTTTAATACCCCATCCCTCAAAAAGGATATGTAGGGGGTTGTGTTTCTTACAAAAATTCCATTGCCCATAATACACAAACCTTCAAAGACAATGTTCCTTAGGTATTAGGTCAGGTAGAAATTTAGTGAGGGGGGTACCATTTATTTTCCTAAGGTAGAAAAAAAATCATAATTTTTGTGGGTACAAGAATTGGCAATTCATTGGGAAGAACCGATTCTCTCTTTTCTTTTTGAAAATTCGTATGTCATTTCTTGATATAACAATAATAAACTTTCATAGCCATGATATTTCACCCATATCATGGATTGCACATCACTGATTTTTTTTTGAAAGAAAAGTACAAATGGTAAGGACTTTTCATCCCTTTCCATGCATTATCTGTGAGTGAAATTATGAGGTAAATTGATTACATTCACCCCAACTCAATTATAAATATAGAGTGACACCACATGAAATATTTCAATTATTTTACATTAGGATAAGATTCTTCCTTGTCTCACTTTTACCAACATTGCATTGTTTCCAGCGAGCATCCATAGCCTTGATGAGGTTTCCTCAGTACCATATAAAGATAGCCTTGCTGCCAGCTAGTGTCTATATCCCCAACGAGTTTACTTATACTTCCCACACAATTCTATAGTTATTTATGCTTCCTTTAATTTTTGCATTGATATCAACTTTTCATATTTTGATATAATCTTTGTGATCACTAATTGGGTGCTAACAATGTGGGGTTGTATGAGTGTTGCTTTGATATCTTGGCCTTGTCGATCCTGGTGGGTCATTTTTTCTTAGAAAGGTACATGTAGATTCATACCCTACCTTCATGTAATCCCTTAAAATTATTATGAGAGATACACCATGATTAGGGGAGGACTGAACTATACAATTGACTTTGTTATTTTCTCTCCCAAGGATTGACCTAAGAATTCTTACAAGACTAGTAATATTTTTTCACCCAATTCTTATTGCTTGACCTTGGCATATCCTTCTACCTTAAACCATGTACATTGTGTTTCCATGGTTTAAACATACAATAAGAACATCCTTGTAGAGGGTGAATTCCTCAATCTTGATCATAAATCTTGTGGCAATTGCAACAAGTACTTTGGGATTAGAATCTGAAAAGAAGATGAGGCAAGTGAAAGGGTCAATAACTTATTCAAAAAGGGTGAGAGGAAATGAAAATAAAATTGTATAGAAACAAATTAATAGAAAATTCAAAACAATCAATTGAAATAAACCCTACTGTGTACAACTTTACACCACCCTATGTGATCAGGAGAAGTATTGATTGAGGGATTAGCCATTGATAGGATTTCTTGAAACTCCCCATCAATATATTTCAACTTAAAGGTTCATAGGCCAATCACTTCATGAATTATATATGGTCGAATTCATAATTGTTGAAAACTATAATGTTTCCCTTTACTTTCATTGGCCTTATCCAACTTTAGGACTAGGTCTCCTACCTAAAATTCTTTGACATTAACATAGTTCTTATTGAACTAACATTTCACTAATTCTTGGTGTTGAGCTAGTTTCATTTTAGCTTCTTTCATTTTCTCTTCCAATTTGAGGACAATGTCTAATTGATGTTGCATAATTGGACAATTTGTCTCATGAATGGATTGGGAGAATTGTAGGGAAGGTAAGCACATGTGGGTAGGCAACATAGGTCATTGACCATATACTAGGAAAAAGGGAGATTTACCCAAGGAGGAATTTGATGGTATCCTATCAGCTCATAGGGAGTTAGGTAATGCTAAATGTGAATTTATTTGGTAATTGGTAATAGTCTTTGTTTTAAATTCTTATCAATTTTTTGTTCATAGAATCTGCTAGACCCTTACCGTAGGGATAATAGTTTTCTACATATTGCATATTCATATTATTTTCCAATGCATATTTAGTTAATTTCAATGAAGAAAAGTATTTTTCTTTGTCAAAAACCAAAGATTGAGGAACAAAAAACCTGACTACTATGTGCGATATTAGGAAAGATATCACATCATTATCATTTACCAGCTTGAGAGAGATAACTTTCGTCCATTGAGTGAAATAATTAGTTTTTGTAAATATGTATTTTTTCAGCCTAGAATAGTTAGGGTTGATTTATCCTATTATGTTTATACCGCATTGTTGAAATGGGTAGTCCATTGTGATAGGCTGCAATGGGAATACATATCTTATTTCTCTTCCAACTAACTTTTGGCATACCACACATCATCTAACATATGCATGTGTTTCTTGAAAATTATGAGCCAATAATAACCTTACCTGAGGATATTTTGTGTTATTATATATCCTCCATACTTTCCTCTAGAAGGACCATCATGCAACTATAATATAACTCTATCTGCATTGGCCTTTTCTAAGCACCAAAGTAGTAGATCATCATAATTCTTTCTAAAGAGAGGTATGTCAACCAATTGGTACTTTACAGACTTCAATCCAAGGGCCTTGAGATTTCTTGGTCCTATATAGTGAGGAGCATGTCCATGAATTAGATAATACTTTGTTTCATAGTGGCAAGAGTCTGAGTTAATAGGGACAAAACATATTTTTTCTTCGAACATGGTCCCTTCTTAATATAGTTTCTCCTCACTGATGGTGCTTCCTTGTAAATTAGTAGCATGTTTGAACAACCCTTGTTCTTTTAAAATTTTCACAAGATTGATTTATAATTCATATTCCTTCAGGGATGTCATCTAGTAGGCCATTTTTTCCCCAAATTCTTTTTTTATGAGAAAATTTATGACTGCGGGGTAAGGCGCTATTACCTTAGTTCTATATTTTAACAGGTAAGGTATGGATTGTTTTAGTATGTTGAAGATAGATCTTGGAGCAGTAATTTTTTGAAGAACAACATAGAAAATGAGGAAGATTGCACCAAAAAGGAGAGCACACCATATTTTGAAGAAAACCAATGTGCGCGACAGGATTTACAGAAATCCAATGTAGATGTGGAAAATCCTATCCATGTTAGGGTTAGGGTTTTGGAGTCATATTGTAAGGGTTTAACCTATTTTTTTAATATAAATATAAGTGTTCTAAGGTAGAATGAGGCATATATATGTATCTCATCTATGCTTTGTGACATCTTTGTTTGGCGTTTTTCATACTTGAAGAACCTTTTTGGATTTGAAGTCCGTTTTGAGAGCTGTGGAGCTAAGATGGAGTAAATATGGCGATGTAGTTGAGGCTCCGATAGAAATATGTGGATCTTGGTGTGACATTATTCCACCTCACTACTCTCTATTATGATGCAATGCATGTAGTTCCTTTTAATGAATAATAAAAGAAGAAAAAGATCTTTGTGGACAAAGGCCCATGGGGGGTGAACCACGATAAAAATTTGTGTGCAATGTGTTTTAATGTTTTACTATTTCTGCAGTTATGGTTGAATGATTAGATAGATGAATGATTGAATTTAATTATAGCATGCACTAGAATATAGATATGTAGAATGGATGTTATGAATGAATGAATGGATGGATCTAATGAATAGTGTAATAAAATGCATGGCTAAGTAGAAATATAAGTAAGAAGAACAACCCCAATCCCTTCCATGAATGCAAACACCTGCATCCTATAGTCACCCATAAGTCATCTTGGGTGAGACTGTGTTGTGCAATATGTGCACAGTCTTTCCTTATGTTTTACCAGAGGGGCCAATGGTGAAAAGTGTTTTGTTGGAGAAATAAGGTAGAACCCATGTCATCCAATAAGTCCAAAAAATGGTTATGTTTCCAACTAGAACTCAGAAGGAGAGCCAGGAAGGGGTTTGGTGAAGAAGATGCAGTGGAAAAAAAAATGTTCAGGCCATGGACTATTATGAAGCATGAGATTGAACTGTGGTTGGAAACAAAGCAGTTGGAGTTCGCTCATAAAGATAATAAGGGTTCTAGGTATATACCACACTAGTATATGTCAAGGTATGTATTTACTAATTTGCATGAAGCATTTTTCTTTCATTTTCTAGAGTTATTGCAAGAATGAATATTAAGGTTGAAGGATACTCATCCCAGAAAAAATATTAGACCAGTTGACTAAACTTCTTAGGATATTGCACAGTTGGAAAGGACTAATAATAAATTCACACGCACAATATATTTATGGTCGGACAATATTATTTCAGGGTTTATTACTAAATTTCAGTGGATACAACAAAGTCATATATTGTTGCAGACAGGGATTTATTTAAGGGACCAAAAGGGAGGTACATCAAGTCTCTTTACATGTCAATCAATATATTCTTACATGATAAAGGAATGATGACCATGGAATCAGACAACTAGATCACTCTGTGCACATGGGGGAGTTAGGGGAAGAACTAAGGAGGATCTGAGATATGGAGAAGGATTTGGAGAGAGGCCAGAAGAAGAAAACAATGGATCCCATCATGATGGATGATGAACATACTAGGCAAGTCATAAGGAATTCAACTGTGACATGCAACAAACAAACCTACCAGTATAAGATGAATACGAAGAAGAGGGAAGTAGTCAAGCAAGAGGGATTAGAAAGTGATGAGCAAGAGGTAGATGATCTTTGTGCCATAGGGAATATTGTGGATATATTGCAAACCACATATGAGAGGAAAACTAGATGTCATGGGTCTGACATATAAGAAGGCTATCCATTCCAAATCTAAATCAGTATGGAACACACAAACCCATGTGTGATTAAGACAACTGAACAAGTGATTAGTGGTAGAACATGTTTTACAGGATGAGGGTCCAGTAACATAATTATAAGTTCATCCAATAGAAGTAAAGTATCCACATCATGCAGAGGTGGTAGTTCAACAAATTTTATAATGGAAGGACAAGATCCAACTATCAAGTTACAATAGTTTCGAGGAGATGCATCGAACGATCCAGGAAAAAAATTGTTCATCTATGAGAAGATATGGGAAGAAAATAATATTAGAGATGAGCACACAAAGTTTGCGTAGTTGGAAATAAATTTTAGATATCGTGCATTAGACTCGTACATAGGTCTCTCAAAAAATAATACAACGCGGACACCTACAACTATAGTAGATGTGAAGAGGCAGTTAATCAATGAATTTCAGAAACCTAGCTTAGAAGACCCATTTATGAATGAAATGATATAGATTAAGTAGAAACCAGGAGAATCATTTTGGGAAGTGGACCACAAGTTCAAGAGGATAAAAGGTATGTTAAAATACACTATTAATTATACACAACATAAACATTTGTTTCTTAATTATCTGTTGCCACACTTGAAGTATCCTTTAAGACGACATAAATTTCAAAGTTAGGGTGAGGCCCTGCAGGAAACCTTAGAGCTAGAGGAAAACCAATACAAACATACATATCCAACTATGGAATAGCTAAAGAAACATTTTAAGAACTTAACATTCCAGTTGAACCAGAACAAAGGAAAGGAGAAAAGAGAAGATGCCTGATGTACAATCTGCAGGACAAAAGTCCATCACAAGAATGAGTGTCCATTATTTTCACAGTATATTGGAGTGGGTATGCCAAACCCTTTAGCTTCAGGAGGACCATGGTGAAATATTTGAAAAACACATGGGAATGATCCCTATCATTTCCCCCTAATGCAGAAATTGATACAGTACCGAAGATCACATTTTGTAATTTTTGTAAATCAACTGGACACAAATACAAGGACTATAGAACCTTGGAGATGGTGAAAGAAAGGATTGCAGATACATATAAGGTGCAGGATAAACATGTAACATGAAAAATATGGGCAACCATATTATAACATTGCGTAGCGTCCATAGTACAATATCGTGCAAGAGTTTGTAGAAAAACCATAGTATAATACACAATATTTTCAAGGGAAACATCAGTATAATATTGCAGAACAATTCATAGAACCACAACAATACAATAACCCGCATCCACAGTATAATCAAGGACAACAATATAACACATCACATGAAGATAATTAGGGAAACAAAAGAGGCTTCAAAGGAAGAGGATTTGGAGGAGGCTGAGGACCATTAGTGTGTCATAATTGTCATAAACCAGAGAACTATGCAAGAGACTTCCCGCATCCACCTGCGACATGTATGTATTGTCACCTACCATACCATGAAACAAAAGACTATCCTACATTTTTTATAAAGACACATGATAATAGGAACCACACTAATCAGAATGTACAATGGATCAGGGTGGAAAATAACGAAGAATATGGGAAGAATATTAACATAGTGACTATAGGTGGAGCTAGTACAAGATAAGTTTCATCCAGGAAGGATAAGGACCAATACCAGTGGGTCAAGAAAAATACAACACCTGAGCACAAGTTTCATGAGCGCTAATAAAAATAGATATTCAAGGAATCTAGATAGGATATATTTAAGGAAAACATTGTGTCCACTTCAGGAACAAAACCAATAGATGAGATACCAGTCTATGACATTCCTTCTTTATTTGATCAAATCAATCAAGATAAGTATTCAAAAAAAGTAAGTAACTTAATAAACGTTTTGGGAGATTGTGTCAAATTACTTGTAAGGTCTCTATCCCCAAAGAGCCTTCTAAAACACACGCTAAAATAAAGAATAAGGAAAACTGTATGCTGTACAATTTAATCTTCAGCATTTAATCATAACTTATTTAGCATAAATTAAAATTTATCCACAACATGAAAGTAAATCACATAACCATCACTTAACACAACATAATCACTAAAATACATACCTCTGTCTGATGCTAATTACCAATCTCCGATTGTCCTCTCTACTGCTCTACCCAAAACTGAATCTTCCTCCCTGCCATCTAAGAACAGTGCATGTCTGGCTCCCTAGCTCCAGGATTCTATGAGGATTCCTGGCCCCCGAGTCCAAAACTCCCAGAAACCTAGTGCACCACTATAATAGTCCACCCAAACTTCCAAACCAGAAAACACATACAGTCCCTAATCTCCAAATGTTTCTTTCTTCCCCCAAAATTCCCAATAGTGCTTCTCCCGAATGCCTCTTCCCACTCATATCCTCCCCCATTCACCACTTCCTCCTTCCTTTTATGCCACCCACCTTATCCCTCCATTTAATACCTTATCCCTCCATTTGATACCTTATCCCTCCATTCAATACCCTATCCATCCATTTAATGCCTTATCCTTCATACGTTAAGTTTTCTAATAAATAAATTAAAATTATTTAGCCTTTAATTCTTTACCCAAACCTTAAATGTGTTAATTAATCAATTAAATAATTAATCAACATATATTAAACAATAAATAAATAAATAAATAATATTATTAATAATAATCATTATTTAACTAATACACACTAGGACATTTAATTATTTAATTAACTATACTTGATAAACCTTATGCAACTATTTAACTAGGGTTGTTACATACACCCACCCTTTAGGAAACTTCGTCTCGAAGTTAAAGTATTTTATGATACAAGCGAAAAAAAACATGGTTCACACATTTATAACAAATAACCGTCATTATTAGTAAGTAAGCCAAGAAACTCATTCATACTAGTGTACATGCGCAAGAAATGCATGTGTAGCTAGTACATACAAGTCTCGTTCATGTACTAATATCAATAACTATCATCTCAATAGTAATTTCCATATGCATCCAATACATTCAACAAGACTATTCATTTTATAAAAGACAATAAACCAATCAAATGTTTGCGAAATCCTTTAATTTCAATTATCTAACTCAACAATGTTATTTAGACAAATGTAATATAGTTACATAATTATCAATATTCATATATATATATATACATTTTCTTTTCAGAAGGGAAACAATAAGTTCCAACATAAGAAAAATCTCCATACACTCTCAACTATTTCTACTCATCCTTCCACCCTAACTTACTTCCATCTTCCATTCCTATCCTTCCTCTGTTGGGCTATCTTGGAGCATCAACTATATTGACCTAACTCCAAATAAAACCCATAAGTGTAAGTGTCATTGTCTTGACCAAGCTTCCCTAGCAGGTAACTAACAGTCATCATCACACGTCTAGGGGAGCTTGAGCTAACATAATCCTCATATGAATTCAGGTTTCGTAGGATACACAGTGGGAAATTCCTCCACCCCTCCTAACAGGACTAGGGTCCACACCCTACAATGGAATATACAGTGCAACCGTGTTTCTGTGAGTTTTTTCATCATGTATTCAGTTTTGGGTAGTCTCACCACCTGAAATCCTGCACTGGTCCACATATCATAGTAATGCATCCAAGTCAATATAATTTCATATACAAAGATTCATACCATATTTTTTCTCGGTCAGTGGTCATGACATCCACTTTCATCATCATTATCCCTTGGCTATTTCATAGCCCATAACCTGCAGATTAGTTTCTAACACATACTCATACATTTCTATGCATTATCATCATGTAATTGCATACAACCATAATTCCAATTCGGTATCCGTGTATCAACAACTTTAACATCAAATTTTTCTAGTTAGAAATAGATATCATAATATTCCATAATCCAATTGATGACACCTATTCATAAAATTATCATTTACAAAATAGATTGCATCATATCCAACATCATCAATAACATTTAAACATTCATAAAATTAACATTCTCACAATATATCGCATCGTATCCATCATTATCCAAATACATTTAAACATTCATAAAGATTCATATGTCTTGAAAGTTCAAGTGTATCATTTAATAGTTTCACTTGTGAATAGGAAATAAATGTGTTTAGGATTTAGTAATCCTAGCTGTGCAATTCAAAAGGTGGTGTTACAGACACCCAACCTTCGAGAAACATATTCTCGAGGTGGTAAAAAAAAGTGAGGGATAATCTCGTCATAGTGTCTCGACGTCTTCCCAAGTAGCAGATCCTGGACTATACTTGTCCCACTGGACCTTAACTTGGTCTACCAGACAGTTCCTGAGCTGTCAGAATCTATGGTCCAATATGCGTAATGGTTCTACTGTGAGAGTTCCCATGTCCGATACCTGCAATTCCTTCTAATTTAGCTTATGTGATTCATCAGCAACATAATGACATAGAACAAATACATGAAAAACATTATGAGTTTTATGCAAGTGGGGTGGCAGTACGAGATGATAGACAATGGGTCCAATTTTCTCTTGGATTCTGAATGGTCCTATAAATAGAGGTGACAACTTTGTCCCCTTCCCAAACCATATGGTACTCTTATTAGGCCTGATACGAATGAAAACCTGGTCTCCCACTT
Source organism: Picea engelmannii (assembly GCA_009831015.1). NCBI lineage: Eukaryota > Viridiplantae > Streptophyta > Pinopsida > Pinales > Pinaceae > Picea > Picea engelmannii. Next base: position 716,371 of record ML789742.1, read on the forward strand.
TATAATTTCGGTCTTTCCTGTGTGCATCCACATAACTTTTCTGCCTATCCTGTGCTTCCTTTAGTCTCTGCCTAATCTGAATCACCTATTCCTCCATCTCTTGAATCAATTCTAGCCCAACTGTTACTCGGTCTTCTAATCTATCCCAAATCAACAACATTCTGCATGGCCTTCCATACAGAGCTTCATAGGGTGGCATTCTAATGGAGCTATGAAAACTGTTATTGTAGGTGAACTCTACCAAAGGTAGGTACTTCTCCCAATGGGTCTGATTATCCATGACATACATCCTAAGCATGTCTTCCATGACTTGATTTACTCTCTCAGTTTTCCCATCCGTTTCAGGATGATAAGATGTGCTTAAGTTCAACTGTGTCCCCAAAGCTGACTGCAAACCTGTCCAAAACCTAGAAGTGAATCTAGAGCCCCTATCTGAAATGATCTTCTTAGGTATCTTGTGCAAACAGATGACCTCACTTACAAACACACGTGCCACATTAGTGACATCATAAGTGTCTCTAACTGGAATAAAATGAGCACTCTTGGTTAACTTATCAACTATCACAAGAATGGCATTGTGTCTATGAGATGTGAGCAGCAACCCCACAACAAAATCCATAGAGATGACTTCCCACTTGGACATAGGAACATCATGCAGTTGTAGGAGGCCTACCGAGTGATAGTGGTCGACTTTCACTTGTTGACACTCTAGGCACTTGGAGACGAAATGGAATACATCGCGCTTCATTCCTACCAAAAAGAAAAGCTTCCTCATGTCTGCGTACATCTTCTTCACACTCGAATGCACACAATAAAGTGCTCTATGGGATTCCTTCAGTATGATGCTTCGAATATCCCCATCTTCAGGGATGTACATCCTTCCCCGATATCTCAATAGTCCGTCCGATTTCAAACTATATCCTTCATACTTTGGATCTAATTTCCTCCGACTCTGGAGGTTTGAAGTAACATTTAAATACCAACTGTCTCCTTGGAGTTGCGTCAACACACCTTCCCTCATATTGACCTTTAAGGGTACCAAGGAGAATACACATGGTCTCCTACTCAAGGCATCTGCGACCACATTTTCCTTTCCCTTGATGTATGAAATACCAAAATCGTACTCACTCATAAACTCGCTCCATCGCCTTTGCATGGCATTCAAATCCCTTTGAGTGAAGAGATGTTTTAAACTTTGATGGTTCATTTTGAGCTCAAAGTTTTCCCCCACAGGATAGTGCCTCTAAAGTTTCAGAGCTAGCATTACAACTGCCAACTCTAAATCATGAGTAGCGTAAATCTCTTCATGTTTCTTCAAATTCCTTGACACATAAGCTATCACTCCTCCATCCTACATTAGCATGGCCCCCAACCCTTTCTTCGAGGCATCCGTGTAGACTGTGAAGTCCTTTTCCATATCCAACACTCGTAGAATTGGTGCACTAGTTAGTAACCTCTTAAGCTCAATGAATGCACTATCATATTCTTCTATCCATTCATACCTAACCCCCTTGCACTGCAAAGTGGTGATGGGTTTTTCTATTTTTGAGGATCCTTCCACAAATCTCCGATAATAACCTACTAGCCCTATGAAGCTTCTCACTGCATGGGCATCTTTCATCACTGGCCACTCCATAATGGACTTTTCCTTTTCTGGGTCCACAGACATTCATTCACCGAAAATGATATGACCTAAATAGTGGATTTCTCTCTGGAAGAAGGAACACTTCGACAACTTCCCATACAATTTGTTTTCTCTAAGACAAGACAACACCACTTGCAAGTGTTTCTCATGTTCACTTTCATTTTTGGAATAGATGAGGATGTCATCTAGAAAGACTTGTACAAAATGGTGTAAGTACTTCTAGAATACGTCGTTCATGAGGCTCATGAATACTACTGGAACATTAGGCAATCTGAAAGGTACTATGATGAACTCGTAATGACCAAACCGAGTTTGAAAGGCATATTTTGGGATATCACCTTCCTTAATCCTTAATTGGTGATACTCTAATCGCAAATCGATCTTTGAGAATACCGTTGCTCCTTTCATATAATCAAAGAGGTCATCTATTCGCGACATTGGGTACCTATTTTTCACTGTAGCATGGTTCAAGTCCCTGTAGTCTATACACAATCATAAGGAACCATCCTTCTTCTTTACAAAAATTACTGGTGCACCCCAAGCTGAGACACTGGGCCTTATTAGCCCTAAGTCTAGTAACTCTTTCAACTGCATTTGCAACTCACAAATTTCTGGTGCTGTCATCCAATACGGAGTCTTGGAAATTGGTTTTGCACCAATTTTGATCTCAATAGTAAAATCAAGCTCCCTCTCATGAGGTAACCCTAGTAACTCATTCAAAAAAACATCCTTAAATTATGACAATACAAGGTATTGATCCAAGGAGGGTCCCTTCCTTTCATTCACTGCTTCCACTACATATAGTCAACACCCTTGCCTCAAGCATCGCTTAACCTTCATAGTTGAGATAAAGCATAATGAAACTTTTCTCCATACACCCTAGATCTCTACTAGTCTTCCTTCATCGTTGACACAAAGCACCCTTTTTGTGAAAAAATCTACCAAAGCTTGATGAGCTTCTAACTAATCCATTCCAATGATTAGGTCATACGCCCCAAGAGCAGTAACATAAACCTTCAACCTGGTAGTACACACTCCTAGTTCTACTATACAATTATCAACACTAGGTCCTACCGCTTGTTTTTCCCCCAAAGCCATCTCGACTTGTTTAAAGTCATCGTGCTCGTAGGCTACCAACCCACTCTTTTCTAATGCATATGGTGAAATGAAACTATCTGTAGCACCAGAATCAATTAAAATCTTAACGTTGATATGATTTAGCATACCTGGCGACTCCACCACTGTGGATTGATGTTCGTCCTGGTGATTATTAACCGCTGCATAAATCTGGTGGCTGCTACTTTCTCTTTCCATCGGGGCCTTTCCTTCTCTATGCACAAATCTTGATTGTAACTCTGGGCAGTCATGTTGGTAATGGGGTCCTCCGCACCCCCAACAAGTAACATGGGATTGAACCTTCACACTGTTATGTGACTACCTCTGAATTGAGTTCCTTCCCCTGGAACCCCTGCCCCTACTAGATTCTCCCTGAGATGGTTGTGGACCTACCTGCATCGTTGGTGATGAACGAGATGCTGCACTCGTTTCCATTGAAATCCCTGCAACTACTATCCTTGGTGCGACTCTGTTACCACATGGAGGTGGCCTTGAGCCCTCTCCCCTGGGAAATGTCCTAGGGGCCTTCCCCACGAATCCAGGACAATGCGGAAAGGTTAGTCTCATACCTCCGCTTAGTTTCATGTGTTCCTCCACATAACACACATTTTCCACAGCTTCTTCTATTGAAGATGGTTTCCACACCCGCACCATAGCCCTTATCTTAGGGTTTGACCCATAGACAATGCATTTTGCCTGTCTTTGGTCATTATCCATATATGAAACATATTTGACCAATTCCATAAAACTAATCTCATATTATTCTACGATCCTATTTCCCTGTACTAGAGCATGGAATTCTCCCACCTATTATTCCTCATAGTAAGCTGACAGATATTTCCTTCGAAACCTCTCCTCAAAAAGTTCCTAAGATATGGTGTCTGGGGTAAGATGCAGTTGTCTTTCCAGGTTTCCCCACTAGTTCAAGGAATTGTCTCTTAACTAAAAAATTGCTATCTTCACCTTTGAAGTGGACACATAGTCTCTTAAGGAAAAACACCTTATCATGCCTTCCAACCATGCTTCTACACGTTCACTGGCACGACCCCTGGCAAACTCCGGAAGTTTGACATTCTGTAGTTCTCTAGTGATGTTTTCCAGTGGAGGTCCTCCCCCTGAATCCCTCGATGCTTCTGGATTACCCATTCCATATGGTGGGGGCTCCACTTTGATCCATGTTGGTTGACGCCCCTTTAAAGTCTCAGTTATGGCCTCCAAATAGCGTAGTATGAGAGCTAGTTCAAGCGATGGTGGTGGCGGCACTGGCGGTCCCTGCGACAATGCCCCTCTTCCTCCATTTCCTTGAGTCCTAACCATCCTGTATGCTTTAAACTATGTCAACCAAGGTTATCAAGGTGAGTTCAAGGACGTTTCATATTTGCACAACTTAAACTAGAAAACAGGGTTAGGCATAAGTTTTTTTTTTTTTTTTTTATTTAGGGTTGGAACAGTTCCATTCTTGAACTGTCCTTCTTACATGCAGGTAGGTGGGTAGTCCCTGGTCCAAGTTTTTAAACCAAGGCTCTAATACCATATCTAAGGTCTCTGTCCCCACAGAGCCTTATAAAACACATGCTAAAATAAAGAATAAAGAAAAATGTATGATGTACAATTTAATCTTCAACGTTTAACCATAACTTATTCAGCATAAATTAAAATTTATCCACAACATGAAAGTAAATAACATAACCATCACGTAACACAACATAATCAATAAAATACATACCTCTATCTTATTCTAATTCCCAATCTATGGTTGTCCTCTTTGCTGCTCTGCCCAAAACCAAATCTTTCTCCCTCCCATCTAGGAACAGAGCCTGTCCGGCTCCCTAGCTCTAGGATTCCATGAGGATTCCTAGCCCCTGAGCCCAAAACTCCCAAAAAACTAGTGCAACCCTGTAACAGTCCACACAAACTTCAAAACCAGAAAACACATACAGTCCCTAGTCTCCAAATGTTGCTTTCTTCCCCCCAAATTCCCAAAAGTGCTTCTCCTGAATGCCTCTGCCCACTCATATCCTCCCCCATTCACCGCCTCCTCCTTCCTTTTATGCCACCCACATTATCCCTCCATTTAATACCTTATAAATCCATTCAATACCTTATCCCTCCATTCAATACCCTATCCATCCATTTAATGCATTATCCTTCATATGTTTAATTTTTCTAATAAATAAATTAAAATTATTAAGCCTTTAATTCTTTAACCAAACCTTAAATTTGTTAATCAATCAATTAATTAATTAATCAACATATACTAAACAATTAATAAATAAATAAATAACATTATTAATAAATAATCATTATTTAACTAATACACACTAGGACAATTAATTATTTAATTAACTATACTTGATAAACCTTATGCAACTATTTAACTAGGGTTGTTACATTACTGAATGATAAATTTCCTTACAAGTACTGTAGAATTTGTTAGAAAAGTGTAATCTTGGGGAAGAGGGGGTAAAAAGAGTAAATTGTATCTGTAAGAAGAGAAGACCCAACAGGGAATTCAAATTGAATGCTAACATAGGAGATTTCAATATGGGGGATATCATACTATACTTAGGATATGAAGTCAATGCTTTGTCAAAGAAGACTTGGGAAGCTATGGGAGAACCATAATTAGGGTATTCACCTATTCAGTTGAAGTTGGAAAATCAACATAGAGTGGTGCCAATTGGGATAATGAAGAGGATTCTAGTAGATTTATATGGTGTATGCACCATGGATGATTTTGAAGTCATTGACATAGTGGAAAATACTTCACCATATCCAACACTATTAGGTTTGGATTGGGATTTTGATAACCAAAATATTATCAACTTGAGTACAAGAAATATGATATTTAAATCAGGGGAGTACACAATTATTGCATCATTAGCTCCCTCGGAAGGAGGCATGTATGTGGAACCTACAAATAATATCCTGACAAAGGATGTCAATTATCTATAAAAAATTATAGCGTATGAAGAGGATTATATCAAACCAACTGCAGATGGCATGCTTAGATGGAGGAGTATTAGTTCTTATGCTTCAGCCTTTGACATAGGACTAGAAAACTGGTAGTAGCGACTACATGAATTATCTACTAGGAGATATTCCAAAATGATGTGTGCCTTGAGATGGGTTGGTACAGAGGTAAGAGAACCTCCTAAATTTTATGGCTTGAATGATTTAGAAGTCTTTTTAATAAAGTATGAGGTAGAGGTTATGGAAAACCATATATTACCAATGTTAGATATTTTTTTAAAAGGTACACTTGCAAGATGGTGGGTTACACACAAGGAAAATATCAACAATTGGTTTCAGTGCAAAAGGTTATTGCGCATACGATTCAACGAAGAGAAGGAACAAAAATATGAGGGATTTAGACAACCTCAAGAGTATGTAGAAAATTGTTTAGTTCAATGGAGATTACTACCACTAGAATAATGGCCACACCATTTTATTCACACACTAGAAGGAATTTTGAAGAACTAGTACACATAACATGAATAACATAGAGAAATTGATAGCTAGGAAGCGATACAATAGAACTTTGTAGTTACATTTTCCTTTGAACATGAGAGTTCGGAGATTGATAGAACATTGGAAGTGGTAAGAGAAAGAATATTTGAAGAACCGAAGTACTAAAATTAGTGTAGTAACCATTTTCTCCATCAAAATATACAAAATTTGTTGGCATTCTTCATTCCAATGATACTTAGAGTCCTTCTTCAACAACTTCTCCATTGATGCAGTAATTTGTGCATATCCTCTTATGAACTTTCTGTAATACCCTATATGGCCTAATGTACTCTTCAATTGGTGTACTGACTTTGGTGGTGGTAAGTTAACTATGACAACAATTTTAGCAGGATCAAACAACAAACCCTATTTACAAACCACATGTCCTAACAAAATCCTAAAAGGTGCACTGAAAATACATTTCTTAATGTTCAATTATATATGACATTGTCTGCATTGTGGTAAGAGAAAGAATATATAATGAATCCTCAAGTATTTTAGTATGAGGAATCATTTGCAATAGCATTAGGAGCAACATTAACTTAGCTAGAATAAGGTGATATAGACTACACCATTTATTTTGGAAGTAGGAAGTTGTCAGATTCAAAGTATAACTATAACACTATAGAAAGAGAAGGATTAGTGATGGTTTATGCTTTGCAGAAATACATTCATTATTTTTTGTGAAAACACTTCAATATGTTTATAGACCATTCAACTCTGAGATACATAGTTAATAGGCTAGTGTTGGGGGCAAGGATATGCATATGGCTATTATTATTTCAATAATTGGACTTTAAATTTGTGGTAAAACCTAGAATATTGAATGCATGACCTGATTACTTATCCATGATAAATAATGGAGAAGAACCCGGTAACTTGGAAGACAACTTTCCATATGCAAAATTGTTTTCAGTACAGATAGCGGATGAATATTTTGCAGAAATTATTTATTTTTGAGTACAATATTTGCACCAAGAGAATTTACTAATGCGTAGAAGAAAAATTTTGTAGTCATAGTTGCAGATTATCAATTGATTGCAGGTCATTTATACAAACTAGGAGAAAACAACTTATTGAGAAGATGTGTGATGGAGGATGAAATACCAATTATTTTGGCAGAGGCACATGAAGGAATTGTAGGAGGTAATTACACATTAAAATATACCACGCAGAAGGTATTGTGGATAGGATTATGGTGGCAAACAATACACAAGCATTCAAAGGAATACTATCAGAAGTGTGATGTTTTTCAAAGCATTGGGAAGCCATCCAAGAGGGATGAGATGCCACTAAGACCACGGGTTACTTTACAAGTGTTCGATAAATGGGAAATAAATTTTGTAGGTCCAATTAATCAAACATCAAGAAGATCATGGGCCAGATAAATTTTTACACGACATAATACTTGACCATATGGGTTGAGGAAGCAAAAATGAAGGATTGTAGCACAAATATTACAACATGTTTTTTATTTGAGAATGTAGTGACAAGGTTTGGATGCCAAAGAATATTGATGAGTGATCAGGGAATTCATTTCATTAATAGTACAATTGTGAAAATTTTTGAAGAATTTAAGATATACCACCAGAAGATTACTCCTCATCACCCTCAAGAAATAGAACAATGGAAGCCTTCAACAGGATTTTGGAGAATGCTTTGAAAAACATTTCTAATGTAAACATAGATGATTCACCCTCAAGAAAATCGAACAATGGAAGCCTTCAACAGGATTTTGGAGAATGCTTTGAAAAACATTTCTAATGTAAACATAGATGATTGATATTTGAAGGTGTTATAGCCCTAAAATTCTCTACTCATACATACATGGCATTGGCCCTCTTAATTGCATATTTTTACAAATCATTGCTAAGGAGATCTACTTAAAAAACAAATTTTTAGAGCATGTATGCACCCTACACCATTATAGCCCATGTACATACGCTTACTTCATACTAGACAACCCATGTACATATGTTTTTTGAACACTAAACAACCCACGTATTCTTGAAAAAGTTGCAAAAATTAAAAGGTTGTAAGGAATTCGGTGAAATTCATGGGAGATTGGAGGTTTCCCAACCAATTGACCTGCTATAGCCCATCCCCCAACCAAATAACCATTCTTTTGTCATATAAAAGGAGTTTTTTAGGTCTCATTTCATAACTAAGCATAAGAATAGTGAAACTCTTCCCAATTTCACTTCCCTTCCTTGCCCAAGCATTTGCTACCTTTTGTGAGTTATTGCGTCAATATTTCCTCTTCAACCCCTTCTACTTTCATTCAATACATTCCCTTCCCTTGAGGTGATCAAAATATTGAGAGAAGAGGCTTATTAAAGGTTCAGTTGGAGCATTATAAATAGGATCCTAGAGTAGGTTCACGGAATGGTGGATGACATGGATTGTAAGTTTCAGTATTTGTTTGATGAATAAAATAATCTATTTTCCATGTCCCAAATGATGATGTTTTGTGTATTTTCTTTGATTTATACATAGAATTTGATATATAACCCTAATTTACGAATAGAAATAGCATGCTTGTAGTCCTTGTTTTTGTAGTCTTGAATGCATGTCATCCTTGCGAGGAGACTTGCAGTCTTTGGAACTACACAACTTGAGGATATCATCACCAGGCATGGGATAAAAGGTACAAATACCGATCTTCTCTTCTATTGCATTCTTTTCATTTATTTTGGTATGTTTGGGGTAGAGTAGAAAGTATATTGAATTTTAGACGATCATTCTCTTTGTTTATATCTTAAACCCTAGTATAGGAAAAGGGGGAATTTTCCCGCTAGCATAACTAGCGACCATATTCGGAATATATCTATGTTTTTAGAGAGGTTTTTTGTTGATTGATTGGTTTTTTTTTCATTTCGAGTCTCAGTCAAGTTTACTGAGTCTTTTTAGGGTTTCTGGTCACCTCCAAGGTGCATACCAACCTTCCCTAACCTATAAGTATGCCTTGTCTTTTTATTTTTTAAAAGTCTCAGAGGTGTACGTGGCATGTTTTGGGTCCTCCTGCATAGATATGCTCTATACACAATAGACAACTCGCATACATACGTCGCAGGCTGTTGATGCAACAACCTGCATCTCTTCTTCATGAAAGTATTTGTTAATAAAGAGAGAGTTTGCCTTGTTCCTGATAGAATTTCATACTTCTAAAGAATTTCTTGAATCAAAAAGAGTCTTTTTTTGTGTCCATAGCTTGGGTATAAGTTCCAATTTACTTATTTCCTTAGTCTTCTTGTGTTTGCTCTAAAAGGTTTAGAGCGAGCTATCAAGTATTGGATCTTCCTTTTCATTTTCTTGGTTGAAACCTTATGATCTGCAGTGGGATGAAGGTCTTGATCAATCTTGTTTTTAGTTGTCTCTTTATTTCTTGTTTCTTGCCTCAAAGAAAGAATTAAAAAAAAAATTTACTTCAGTTTTTTCTCGTTAAAGCAATTCGAAAAATAAGAAAAGTGAATTTATTTTCTTGCATTCAGTTTGGTAAAGTAGTCAAGGTTTTTATTTACAAAAGAAAAAGAGTCTTAATTTCTAAGTTCTTTTTGATTTCCTAAAATATAAGTAGTTTCTATTCAAGTGAAAGCAAGTTTTAGGATTTCTTCATTTACAAGATATTGAAATATCGATTAGAAAAGTTGAATTTACAAAGAGTTGGTTACAAGTTTTCTTTTAATTTCGAAGTAATTTTGTTTTCAAATACTTTAAAGTTCTCTTCCTTATTTGTCTCTTCATAACACCACCAGTTTCAATACCGTACCTTTTAAGTAAATCAATTCTTAAAAATGATTCCTAATCTAAAACACATTAGACATTTTTTCTTTTGTAGGGTTCACAAACTAATTTAGGGTTTTAGGGCCTTGAATTAGGTGTGAAGAGGAAACTCTTCAAGGCTACTTAAAAAAAAACATTGGAGTCTAAGTTAGGGAGTGCTTTAAGTCCAATATCGTAAGAGTTAGCTGGGACCCCCCTCTAACACAGGGGATAAAAATGAGGTTGCGTGAGTAATGGAAGAGGAGATAACCCCTCCAATGTTGGACTGAACATAGTGAGGATTGTATATGGAGGGTGTTTCTAAGGAACAATACCGATCACATTTTACTACAGATCTTCATGGACCTAAAATCCATTAGAGATCCTCAATTGTCTTCCAGAGAATTTGATTTCGATACCCTTGAAGGGGTTTAGACTTGTTATCCTTCTCATTAGGATCTGCCCGAATGTTGCCTATACCCGCCTAGTGACTGACTACGAGCCGAAAACCTAGTTTCCCATATTTTATGGACTTACATAGGTGACTGTGGGGGTATACCATGGTACCTAGGGCAGACATTAGATCACACTTTTTAGAGTATACCCGGAGGGTGCTTTCGTTTTAGAGTTTCACTTGCATCAATTAGTTTTTGTAATGTCGATTGGCATAACCATCCTTCCCACTAGTTAGTCAACTTCTTGATTTATCTTTAGGAAACTTTTTAGTGTGTTATTTGTGTTAGATGCCAGTCAAGCCTTACTGTGTCATTTGATCATTTCAAAAAGTGGAAGATCAATAAATCCTTCGGTCGTGAATGCTTCAAGGCCTGTCGTCGGTTACTTTGGCACCACCTCTGTCACCATTGAGGTGAACACTTGATCAAGAAGGTTCATTCGAAGAGACCGGACAATAGAAAACTGTGCCCAAGCCTACTCCAAGAGGATACTTTCCGACTCTGGAGGAACCTACCATTTTTAACCTTTAGGAAGAGGGTCTTAGACTAATGAATCCTTTGATTACCGAATTTTCGACGCCAATTGTGATTCACATTGTCCCTCCCGAGGTAACATATTCTGAACGCCAGCTAGTTCTACGAGCTACAATGGAGGCAAGTGTTGCTACTTCATCCGAAAGTCATCATAATCCTGTTAATGATACTACTACAGGGGGCATATTACCTCCTCTCCCACCTTCACCATTCTGGACCACAGTTGTCTCAACTCCCTAATCTTTGGGAAGTGGTTTGATACCTTTATCAACTTTGACCACTGTTCCTTTTACTCAGAGTTCTATAGGCCCTACCTTCTCATATGGGATTCTTGACTTTGATAAAAACTTGGTTATTACTTATTCTACCTTACATACCATGGGTATGGGGGCAGGGAGCTCAAATGATCTCTTTCAAGGGTCAACCACAGGCACCACTATCCATTTTAATGCCATCCCTTATGGTGGGGATCATATACCTCCTTCGTCCCCTCCACTTGGTGGTAAATTTCAGCAGCCAATCGGGCCAAACGCTAAATATAGCTTGTTTGGTGGAGGTAGTTTAGGACCTTTTTCTTATACAATGCTGGTGGGATCTATGTCATTCTCTTTTTTTTCTGCATTTGGGAACAATGATTTTTCTTTGGTTGTTCTGTCTACTAGGGGCAACCCAAAATTTGGTCAACAGAACCGGGTGCAAGGTATGATTCCTTCACAGGGAGCAAAGAATGGAGTTTTATCCCCATAGGGTCCTTGGAATCCTTGGTAGGGATGATTTTCCTCGCAAGGGATGTCAGTTGAGGGAAACCCCTTCCATACTCAATGGAACCCCGAGAAAGGCTCCATACCCATGCCTGTCAAATCAACTAGGGGCATTCCCTTCCAAGGTACTTGGAATACAATGTAGGGAGATATCCCCACATAGGATATGGCATCCAATTTTGGGAGTCATATGATGATACCCCAATAAAAGTAGTTTCCCTATGTTGGTCAAGCCCACAGATTTTACCAAAACCCTGGCCAACAGTCCAACTTTTCCTGGAAAACTGGTGCCAGTCAAAGTCCAGGACCCTCTTTTCTTGTAAATAGTTCACAACAAAAACTACAATTTCTAGAAAATTTACATATGCCATACTTGTCAATATTACTGAACGACCTAATTTGTCATGATCCATGTTGGCCCCCCATGCCGATTAAATTACCTTCAGATATTCTGAAATTTGAGGGAAAGCTTGGCGAAGATCCAAGTGATCATATGACGACCTTTCATTTGTTGTGCTCGTCAAACTCAGTGATGAATGACTCTGTCAAGTTGCACCTTTTTCAATGCACTCTTATAGGGGGTGTTGTAAAGTGGTATATTGTGCTCAATGGTTCAAGGTACTCTTACTTCAATGACTTGGTGATGGTCTTCTTGAACCATTTCTAGTTACCTGTGAGATACGATCTTAGCACAGAATTGTTGGCCAACTTCGAACAAATTGAGGATGACCACATATCGGATCATATCCAAGAATGGCAACGTAGAGAGAGCTTGATTAAGGTCAAGGTCCCTCCTACCTTATTTCTTGAGTGCTTCTTGAAGTCTTTGGTGCCCTGTGTATCAAAAGACATAGTGACTATCAGAGTGTTTTCAGAAGAGGATGTGATTATGAGAGCCTAGAAGCTTGAACTGGTCTACTCTCAGTCTGGCATGATCTATGAGATCTTTTCGGATGCACCAGGATCTACGATTGATAATTCAAAGAAAAATTCTGCACCCCATGCCGATGACATTGTGGGATTAGCACAAAGAAATTCCACAAAACTATTGTCACATTAGTTGCAACAATTGTCGATACAATAGACTGTGGCTAGTTAGACTCCGGGTTTGGTTGTTCCCCCTACCAAAATGTCAGATGTACACAGTGTACAATCGATGAATTCCAAAGCCAACCAACAAACCGAGGGAAAGAAGAAACAAAAAAATAAGAAGCGTAAAGGGTATAACAAGGATACCAACAATGTTGGTGGGGGGAAAACAGAGAATAAGAAGTCGAAGTATCCATTTAATATTTTCAAAAAATACCACCCGAATCATCTATGCCATTGAATTACAGAATCCCATAAGTTGTTAGTGAAACAACCTCTTTCTCTATTGACAAACACTTTCCACAAGGGAAAAGTATGTCTCAGGATTTCACATCCACAAGTGCGGCAGGGGGCAGTCAGGTACCCCCCGCACCTACCAATAAAAACATGACCAAAAATATTTACATGATGAATGTTGAATCTCATTTAGCAACCAAGGCCTGAGACTATGAAGTTCTAGACTTTGTCGATAAGGGCAAGGAATCCACTAACCCATCAAATCCTCTCCAAATTGAGAAGGTGGTGGGAGAAACAATGAATCACATCCCTAAAGATGCATTTAAGAAGGCTTATCATAATCCAAATGCAAGGGTCGCACATAACTACTTTGTTGTATAAGATATGGCACATACCCCTTGCATGATGTCCACCCTGGAAGTCCTCCATAGTTGCAGCTTGTAGAGAAAATATCTTTTGTCTACCTTGGGAGAGGTAGAGACTTGTAACCCAGGAACGATCATTTTCGATCTAACCGACTTAAAGCCTCGTCTTGCTAACAACGTTTCCTTTCATATAGTAGTGGCTTACACCATGAAATCTTTTACAAAAAAAAAAAGCATTCAATGGTTGATGAGGGTGTCTTAACTTGCGTGATGTAACTGGCATCTTGGAAGTCCATTGCCCATCCTGAGTTGTCTACATCGCCTATGTTTCTTACGATGTTTTACGATCAATCGTTTAGACCACACAAAATAATTGTTAGGTATGTGTTATATTCTTTGCACGAGTTGTAGTGTTTGAGCACCTGCGCCAGGCGCGCAGGGGGTTTGGGGGCAGCGCCCCCGAATTTTTTTTCTTCGGGCTGACATATTTTTGGGACCACATGATATTAGGTGGTTTTTCGGCACATGGGTTTTTTCCGATGGTTTTCTATTTCTGGTTAAGGAATTAGGGTTTTGGACTATTCCAGGTCATTGGGTTAGGGTTTTGGATGCCGCTGGCTCCTATATGTATATTGTATTGTAAACAATGTAACACAACGTATGAATATAATATATGCTGGTTTTCCCGGTTTGGGTTTCCAGGTGAAAAATCTCTGTGTAATGTTTGTATTTGCCATTGTATCTTTTTTGTTCTTTTCTGAATATCAGTTTGTAGTAGATATTGTACAAGGTTAGAATTTACATTTGGTATCAGAGATTTATTGGCTTCAGGGGGACGCCTTTGTTGTCAAGGGTTTGGCTTGGGACTGTAATAAGCCTTGTTATAGTGGGAGATCTGCGATATTGTTTTTCAAGTGAAAAGAAATGGAAAGCAATTCGAAGATGGAGATCGGGAAGTTTAATGGGAAAAGATTTGAGCTATGGAAGCTCAATATGGAAGATCTTTTGGTGGATAGAGATCAGTGGATCACGGTAGATCCAGGTACGACACCTACAGGAACTTCTGCAGATGACTGGAAAAAGACGGATCGGAAGGCAAAGAGCACAATTCGACTGTGTCTCTCTGATTCAGTATTACTGAATGTGTCAGAGGAAGCTACAGCCAAATATTTATGGGAAAAGTTGGGGAAGTTG
>ML789742.1:751698-765177 GCA_009831015.1 Picea engelmannii
TTGTGTTGTTGTGATTGGACGACACAAGAGCATCGGAGCAGAGCAAGGAACAACAGAGATTAAAGGAGAGCGTTCATAAGGTATGTACACTATCCATTTCTCTTAGTTCGTTCAATAGCTAGATCTAGGGAAAGAGTAGTATTTTGTCACGTTTTGTTCCAGATCCAGGTGGATCTGGGGAGATTGGTCTGTGTCCGCACTCACGAATTTATCCTCAAACAGTATACGGGATGGAAGCAGTCTTACCTATTGAATGTCAGATTCCTCCTTTAAATTTGGTAGTGAAATTATTGTCGGACACATCACCGCTTGAGGAATGCCTTCTATATCTTGATCAACTCGATGAGGAGCATTGTGATGCATTCTTAGCTAATGAGGCTCATAAGAAATGATTCAATTGTCAATATGATTGGTCCATTCATCCTTGGATTTTCTTCGAAGGAGATCTTGTATTGGTCTATGACCAAGACAAATATCCCCTGGGGGAAGGAAAGTTCAAACCCATGTGGTTCGGACCATTCATTATGAAAGAGGTCTTGGAGAAGGGAGCTTACCATATGGTCGATTTTGAGGGAAATTTCTTGGAAGAGCATAGAAATGGGCTCTACCTTAAGAAGGAATACTCTTAGGTTGGTCACTTGGGTGAGTTATTGTATATATGTATAACTTCTTATACATTTTTTTGTCTTTTTGGTTTTCTGGACGTGTAGTTATTTATGTCTTCTTTTTCACTATGGCATATGTCAAGTGAATTGTAGGTTTATTTTGGGTTCGCGGACGATGCTAGCCGTCACACTTGGAGGCTTGATTCTGTAGCTTGGGTGATTTTGTCACCTGGAGGCCAGTTGCTATATTCCATAGGTATTTGTCTAGGAGATGTTACAAACAATGTTTTCAAGTACAAAACAATGATAGAATTGCTTCATGATGCTTTGTCATAGGGTATTTCTCGCCTATGGGTCTACCTAGATCCTTAGATAGGGGTGTCCCAGTTAAATGGGGTCTACCCAGTTTATGATCCCACTCTGTACTGATGATTCCTTAGGGTACATCTCTTAGAAAAATATTTCGATTACAATACATATATCCATGTTTTGAGAAGATTTAATCATCTAACAGATACTTTAGCTCATCAAATTTTAGATTAGCATGTTGCAGGCACATAAGAGAAAAAAACACACATACACATGTAAATACATTTTTAAAAGGTCATTCATAAGACAAAAAATAAGTAAATGTATAAATAAATATATTTATGTGTGTGTGTGTGTGTGTGTGTGTGTGTGTGTGTGTGTGTGTGTATCCAAAAATAATGTCATGAGTACATAGGTGGGAATGAAAGCCTCAAAAGTGATCAGTATACATCGTTGGGCTTATGCCTCAAAAAACACATATGGTACAAAATGTACCCTCGACACATCAATGTTCTAATGCTAGCTAAGGACGAGGCATACTTTCCCTACTATAGTGTACAACGACATTGGTCAAACACCGGAATAACTGGACCCAAGTCCGAGGAACCCCTACTACATGAGGCTACATAGTGAGGGGGAGATCCTCAATCTCGGCCATAGGGACATCAAGAGTGAGCATAGTGAGGTTGCACTCCACTCGTCGAAAGAATCTATCAGGCTAAGGGTTCTCCTATTGTTTTTGGTCCTTCCTCAGATCAAGGACATCATCGAGTCCTAGTGAATTCTATTGGTCACACAGGCCCCACATCTGTATGTAATATATACACGAATCAATATTGTATACATGCATAAAAAGTATATATATGAAAATTAAAAGATTAAATAAACTTAAAAATATGTTACTTATATTCCTCGCTCCTCGTCGGGAGGTAGAGGCATGTTTGGGTCTCTAGTGAAGTTGATCCTTTCATATGGGTAATCCTTGATCACCGGGATCTGACGTTCCCACCAATCAAAAGATTTTTCATCGAAGGCCTCTATGGTCCTCCCTTCACCCTGTTGAGGAAACAACACTGTGCACCTACTCACTGCTAGGAAGGAGGCTACATGCCCCCATACCGTCTCTCTGTGACTGAGACTGGGCACCCTCTCAAAGAAGAAAGAACAAAAAATGGTACCAAACCCAAAGTTCTTGTTAGTATGCCATCGACACTCTGTAAGTTGTCTCTTAATGCATACCATCATGGTCATACTCCAGTAAAAAATGGTGTCCTGCAAACAGTGAATGGCACAATGCATATGTGCCCAGGAGGCCTCGTGAAGGGATAAAAATCCATTAATCATCCTGATCAAATGTAAGATCACACGCAGAGATAATATGGTGATCTTATGGATTGGCACCTGAGAACCTACCTACTCAGTGCCAGCCTCACAGTACATTTGAATGTAGTCCTTGATGTTGAAAGGCCCTGGAGGAAAAGTCCTCAAGTTAAGTAGTTCCCCTCTTCTAGAGAGGCCATTCAATAAGTAAATGTCCTATGTGGTTGGGGTCGGTGATTGAACCTCTAGCATGAAATCCTTTGCATCAGGATGCCAATAATCCACACGAGCATTGAGAAGCCTCAGTTGTTCCCTCGTAAATGGACACTGGAAAAAATTCCATAAACCACATTGTTTGAGTGTGGAAATGGCTACAGGGTCCTCTTCAACCAAGACATCGAGATCCTCATGATATCTCTCTTGAGTGAACACACATCTTATTTCATGGAAAAAATGGAGAGTCAATACTTTCTTTTTATTTTTTCAAAGTCTACAATGGTGTACGTGGGTTTTTTTGTACACAGTCGTGTATGTACGCAAACTGTTGGTTTCCTCGCCGAGTACATACACGGGCTGGACTTGGAAAGCCTGCGTACACATAGGGCTGCTCTTTTTACAAGAGCTCAACCCCTCAAAACAAAAAATTAAAGCTAAAAAGGAATTAGATTGCAAGTATGCATGATTTGTACTTACTTGGTCCAAACAGAAAGTTAGTTCATCCACTAAAGCTCACGGAATCCACTCTTTTAGCAAAGGGGTCATTCCAACTTTTGATTGATTTTCAAATTGCAATTGTAAAAATGAGTTGTCCACTTCTATTTATAGACTTTTTTGGTCATTTTTTCCCCTTTTTGACCCCCTTTGTCATTTTTCCTGGCTTGGTGATCACTTGATTTCACTTCTGAGTTTTCTATTGGTCGTTCCAATACTCTTTTTCTTTTGGTTTGGTAATATTTTTTGACATTGGTCACATTTTTTGCATCCTTTGGTAAAAGTCATTTTTTCAACCTTTTTCATATAAGTTAGGATCTCATTCCCACTTTCTGCATCTTTTTGTGTTTTTATTTTTTCCATAGGATCGACCCCACTGAAGTGGGACACAAAATCTTCATTCCTTCTCTAGAAGTGTTGTACTTAGGTGGTAGAACTTACCTTTACATGGATGCCCTAGGTATATCCTTGTTGCATTTTTGGTGTCCACACTATCAGTAATGACTATAGGCTTGGGAGTCCTTGTTAGTCTTATCATCATTAGGAGATGAACCCTCATTCTTTTTTTCACCATCACCCTAGGCCTTACCCTCGGGACTCCCTAATGAGCATGATTTTTTTTATTTCAAGCTCTCTTTGAAATTCAAAAGAAACATTCAATGAGACTGTATTTATTATTTTTGATCTGGTTTGTATTACTTGAGAAAAGTAGCCACCTGAAGTCTTCTTTAATCCCTTTTCAGACTCTCTAAAAATGAAAAGATTGTCGAGCGATCTTGTTTTCCTTCATGCTTTCCAAACTCAAATTTGAAGGGACATTTGTCTTGTGATAGTTTACCCCTTTTTCGGTCCGAATGGATAATTTTACGAATAAAGGTATGCTCTAGGAACTTTAGTTCTCTAGAAGAGTATTCTCAGGCATAAGTGTAACCCTTTTCAGGCCCGATGGACTAAATCTTCGAAAAAGGAACATTCTCCTTGGTTTTGGTTTATCACCTTTTTTGGGCCTTGGATATTAATTATGAAAAAGGAACCCCACTCAAAGTCCATATTTAATCTCTTTTTAGACTCTGTAAAATTGAAAATATCATTGAGTGACCTTGTTCTTACACATTCGTTAAATTGGTCTAGAAGAAAATCTACTGCCATGTTTTTAACCCTTTTTCCAGCCTATAGATTTTAGTGGTAAAAGGTATTCCTCGGGAGATTAGTCTCGGCGAGAGAGTTATCCTCAGTTACTTTTATAAATTTTTAGGATAAGGAGACTAAACTTAGAAAAGGGATGTGAGTCCATGGTTAATCTCTTTTCAGACTCCTTAAAATTGAAAATATTGCTAAGTGATCTTGTCTTTGTCACACTCATTAAAATGGTTTTGAATAAGATGTTTTTTGCTGCAAGTTTAATCCGTTTTTGAATCGACTAGAATAACTCCAAAAAAGGTACTCCATGGAGTCTTCTTTTTCATTTTTTCAGACTCTCTAAAATGTGAAAAAATTATCGAGCTTACCTTCTCTGGGCTCATAAAAAAATAAATAGAATGGGTCTCACCATGTCTTGCTTAATCGCATTACAGGTCTCATGTTTGCGTCTTTGGCCTAATGTCAACTCCATGTTTCTCTCAATTGAACCTTTGACGCATTCCTTATATGCAAGCCTTGCAACACTTCTTGCCTCTGCGACTTGACACCTTGACCCATGGAGGAATTTTCCCCGAGTGTCCTTTTCCTGCACATGTCTCCTTGCTCTGAGCATTAGTATGTTCCATGCACTTGGAACTAGTATGATTTCTTGTGGCACTCGTTCCTCCTTTGTAAGGTGGAAATCTTTTATTCTTTTCCAATTTATTTAAAAAAAAAATGAAAAAGTGAAAAAAATCAAATCTTCTAAAAAGAGGGGACGAGAAATATACATTCCTTTATTTGGCAGCAAAGAGAGTCGACCTTGGAAAAATTACATGCTTTTATTTTTTCATCAAGTATTTGGATATAGTATGACCTTAGGAAGTTGTTCTCACTACATAGAGTTGTGTCCTCCTCCGTTTGGTTACTCTTTCGAACATATAGAGAGTTTGCATTGCCTCCTGTATCACAAACTTATGTCAATGTCATGCTGCCTGAGTCTAATAATATTTCATGATTTTATCCAAGGGAATTTTTACCCAACTTGAGTCAGCCTTTCTGTAGTTTGTCTCTTGAATTTTATGAGTCGATCATCCTGAGAGTCCACTCAAATCTAGATTAAAAATCAAGGAAGTTCTCTTCTTGATCATCGAGATCCTTTTGTGTTTTCTTGATGGAATGTCGAAGACCTGGGGGTAGTGATTTATACATTCCCATTTTATTCCTACCTGAGTTTTGAATATCTTGAAGTTGTTTCTTGATTTATGAATACCTCATCTCAAGCCACATACGTCGCTATATTCGTGAAGATGTATACTATACTTGTATATCTTTGATTATTTTGAGATTTAGATTGTCACATACCCACTACCTAAATCGGATTTCTTTCTGGTCTTCTGCTGAATCAGAATCCCTAAACATCCATGGAGGACTAGTGCAAGCTAGCTCTTTCTCTCTCCCCGCTCCCATGTGGTCGCGGGTCATGATCATAGTCCGAATAAACACAGTACCGCTTTCATATTTCGTGCCTCGATACTATAGGGATGTTGAGTCATTCAACTCTGTAACTGTCGAACCCCGACAGGGCTAGAGACTGGTCAATAGGGATGAATCCCTACAGGGTTAGCAAACAGCCAATCAGAACAAATTCCAACAGGGCTAGAGAACAGCCAATGAGAATGGGCCCCTTTGTGCGGTTAAGTGGAATACAGGTGGCATAAAGGGAAACGTGACATGGTGGTCGACATGACAGGAGGGGCCCCACTTCACATGCCACACTATTCTGGACCCCCCCCCCCCATTAAAGGAAGAATGGCAAGGGGGGTCCGGAATCCACTTGAGTGTCGTTGATCCCGGTGAGTTAATCTCTACCGTTCGAGAGTTGCGCATCCAATTCCGGACCCCTCCCCTCCATTAAAGGTAGAATGGCAAGGTGGCTCCAGAATGCATCCTCAGCCGTAGATCTGGGTGGGTGGAATCTGGCCATCCAGATCTATTCGCTACTTACCCTAATGCACATTCACACCCCAGCGTAAAACTAACATCCCTTCCTCACATCGGACGGTCGTTACGGACCCTGAGATTTCCCGAAGGAATCTTGTCCGTCCATCGGGACATAGCCACATGCTATTGTCTTGACATTATGGATCGAGAATTGTCAAGGCCAGAGCCCGAGTTTTTTTCACTGGAACTCCCGAATCCCCGATCCCCGATTTCCCGAAACAGGTAATCTCTCAACACGTCACCCCCTTAAATCGGATGGTCCACAACTGCTCCAGGATTTTCACCCAGGAAAGTCCCAACCCCTTGTCGCCAGGACTCTCGATCTCATGATTCCCGACTTCCTGAAATGGGAGATCTCTTGACGTGTGGCCTCCGTCAATCGGATGGCTCAGATCTATCCCGACGTTTTCATCATGGAAAATATCTATTCACAAGGTTTTTAACCCTTAGGTAACTCTGGATAGATCCAATGGCTCTTGGGTTTTCCAACCGAGATCTGACGGCTCAGATCGGTTGCCACCTATGCATCCTTTCATGACTCCTTGGATGTGGAAAAGATCCATGGTCCAGATACTCTCATGAACCTTGGGGATCTACGGTCCTAAACTCTTCGCTACCCACAAAGACACAGGAAAACCAAGTGGTAAGGCATTTAATGCCCTACTTTCTCCTACTAATATAACAATATTGGGTGACCGCAGATTCCCCAACAAAATATTGTCCGTCGATTAATACATATAAGGTTATGGTACTTAACTTTCCAACTCCTTCCTCCGATCTGACGGTTGTGAGTGACCACGGATCTCTTGACGGGATCTCATCCGTCGATTCATTATTTGATCCTTATGCCGTCATCTCGGTTTTCAAGAGGATCGTTCCTCGTCATGCAGGGTTACTAAGGCCTTACGCCTACACAACCGCCTTCCTGGTTCTTGATGGGCTTTTCAAGGAAGGTATTTCTATGGGGAGATTTACTCAGGGTACTACTTGAGGCATCTAAGGATGTCATCCTCCCAAGAACGAGACATGAATTTGGAATTAGATCAGTACGCACTCAAATAATGAATTCATGAGGACATAAACCATACATAGTCTTTCCATATACATATACAACTACTAGTACTAATCAAAACACCATGCAGTCATTCTTATAATGAAATCATTCACAGTTTTTCAACTTATGAGAATAATTATCAGAATAAGCACATATATATATTTCAAGATGTCAGAGGCAAAACACTTATTAGAGATAACACCAGGGGTCAAGCAACTGCTGAGAGGGGTGCTCGTTTCCACCCAACCATAGTTTTAGTAACTCCCAGTGGATTTACCACTAGCCACCCCCGAGCTGAGACCACGATGTCGTGAGACTTCGTCTTTGTTTTCCAGTGACCAGGAGCGAAGGTTGCAATCCTTCCTCTCTGCTATCACTCACTCTGCATATTTCCAGAGTTCTCCCCTCACGTCTGCTCCCCAATCGCTTCTACCCCATGCCTTATCCTCTTGCGAGGTTGCGTGTGGTGCGATTACCCTCGCGCTGATTAGGTCTGACGACTCTACGGATGGGAGCTTCACCTCCCATCCCTCATTAAACCATCTACCTACCAACCTGCGAGACATTTAATTCAGGGCCAGCGAGCCACTTTTGGTTCTCTGGGCCAGTGGAGTCCAAATACGGTATTAATTCTCGGTGGAAGTTAACGCCACCTTTCCAGGTGCCTTCCACCGCCATCATGGTCTCCTTTTCTGCACATCCCCTCTCAGCAGTCCTGCAATAAAATTCATAATGTTATTCACATTTATTGACCTTTTCCTCAAGGTTCATTTGCATCACATATTCACATTTATGAGTTTTCCATAGTTCTTGGCCAGTCCAGTTATTTTTAAAAACTCGGGGAAACATGGTGTTACAATTCCCTCCCCCTTAAAAAGGAACAACATCCTTGATGTTCTTGTCTACTAACATGAATTGCATGTACATAAGTAAACAAAATCAGATATGCCTGTTTCATGGCATCCTCCATTTCCCATGTAGCCTCATCTGGGCCAAATTGTTTCCACTGCACCTTGACCTGTGCAATGGTTTTGTTCTGGAGCAGGGTTTCCTTTCTGTCCAGTATGCATTGGGGTTTTGGTAGAAATTCTCCCTCCGGTTCCACCTGGATCATAGACCAGTCAATTATATGATTAGCATCATCTACATATTTCTTCAATAATGAAACATGAAAAACATTATGTTCTTTTACTATGGGAGGAAGTGCTAGCCGATAGGCTACAGGTCCCACTCTATCTAGAACCTCAAAGGGTCCACAATACCGGGGTGCCAACTTGGCAGAAGCTCCCATTCTCAGGGAACTCCTTCTAGGCTTAATTCTGAGATATACATGGTCTCCCATTTTGAACTCTCTTGGAGTTCTTTTTTTATCAACATAACGTTTCTGTCGGTTCTAAACAACCTTCAGATTTTGTTTTATCTAAGTCATTTGCTGTTCCATTTCTTTCAACATGTCAGGTCCAAAAGAAATCCTATTTACTGTTCCATTTCTTTCAACATGTCAGGTCCAAAAGAAATCCTATTTACAGGATTACTCCAGCTGATTGGGGTATTACATGGTCTACCATAGAGGACCTCGAAGGGACTCATCTTTAAGGATGCTTGGTAGTTGTTGTTGTAGGCGAATTCTACCAATGGCAGGTAGTCTTCCCATTTCCTGGGTTGATGCATTACATGCATCCTTAACATATCCTCTAATATTTGATTCACTCTTTCTGTTTGTCCATCGGTTTGAGGGTGATAGGTGGTGTTGAACAACAATTTGTTCTCCAAACCAACCATCAGTGATTTCCAAAAGTTGGAAGTAAATTTTGTGTCTCTGTCAAACACTATCTCTTTTGGCATACCGTGCAGTCTGAATACCTCTTTCATGAATATCTGGGCAATATCTATCGCCTTGCAAGTTGATTTGACAGGGATGAAATGAGTGGACTTTCTCAGTTTATCCACCACCACCATAATGGCATCATTCTGTTTGGTTGAAGTTGGTAATCTAGTGATAAAATCCATGGAGATGGTTTCCCATTTCCATTCTGGGATGGGTAAAGGGTGTAATAGTCTTGCTGGGTGTCGATGTTTTGCTTTAACCTGTTGGCATTCTATGCATTGGGCCAAATATTTGGCTATGTATTTCTTCAATCTAGGCCAATAAAATTGTTTCCGGGTGGCAGTGATCATTTTCTGGTATCCTGGGTGACCAGTGTATGGTCGTTTTTGTAGTTCATCCATAATGAACCTATTCAAGTCTTCACAATTTGGAATGTACAGTCTATATTTGCAAGTGAGCAAACCTCCTTCGGTCATCTGGTAGCCTTCATATTTTTCTCCAGTGGGTTCTTGCTGTAGGTATAGGGTCACAGTCTGAACGAAGGAATCTGTTTCTTGTGCATTTTTGACTTTGTTCTTGACATCTATCTCGCAAGTACTCACCACTTCCAGGTGAATCATTTTCATGCTTCTACTAAGCGCATCGGCCACCCTATTTTCTTTCCCTTTAATGTGTTTGATTTCAAAATCAAATTCTCTAAGGAGGGCCATCCATCTAGCTTGCCTAGCATTGAGCTTTGGTTGGTCAAACAAATACCATAATCCACAGTGATCTGTCATAAGTACAAATGTTCTTCCCAAGAGGTAATGCCTCCACATTTTTTAGGGCATGCACTATGGCAGCCAGTTCTAGATCATGAGTCACATAGTTGACCTCATGTTCATTCAATTTTTGGGATTCATAGCAGATCACCTTTCCTTCCTGCATAAGGACTCCTCTGAGCCCTTCTTTATAGGCATCTCTGGACACAAGGAAGTCAGCTTCTGGGTCATCAATTTTCAACACAGGCGCTTGGGTTAGTAGATGTTTCAAGGTTTGAAATCTTTCATCACATTGATGTGTCCACAAGAATTTTTTCCCCTTCTTCTGGAGGGAAGTGATTGGACAACCAATCTTGGAGAATCATTTTATAAATCTCATATAGTATCCTGCCAATCCCATAAAGGATCTGATGTTTGAGACATCCTTTGGGGTAGGCCATTCCGTGACAGACCTCATCTTGTCAAGATCTACTGCTACCCCTTCCTCGGACAGAATATGTTCCAAGTAATGTATTTTCTTCTAAAAGAAGTCAAATTTGTTGAATTTAGCATAGAGATGATTCTCTCTTAGCACTTGCAACACTAGTCTAAGGTGCTCTTCATGTTCTTCCTTATTCTTAGAGTAGATCAATATGTCATCAATGAAAAATAGTACAAATTTATCTAAAAATTTACTAAGTACATTGTTCATTAAGCACATGAAAGTGGCAGGGGCATTGGTTAATCCAAATGGCACTACCACAAACTCATAATGACCATACCATGTCCGGAAAGTGGTTTTATGGATGTCTTCACCCTTGATTCAGACTTGATGGTATCCTGACCTCAAGTCAATCTTTGAGAAAATAGACGCTCCTCCCAATTGATCGAATAGATCATCGATCCTAGGCAAGGGGTACTTGTTCTTTATGGTTACTTTATTAAGTTGTCTATAATCTATACACAGTCTAAGGGTGCCATCCTTCTTTTTCACAAATAGGACTGGTGCTCCCCATGGGGACACGCTGGGTCGAATATAACCCTTACCCATCATTTCTTTCAATTGCAATTTGAGTTCAACTAACTCAGGTATGCTCATCTAGTAGGGTGTCCTAGACACCAGCACCACTCTTGGTGCGAGCTCTATCGAGAAGTCAATGTCTCTTCTCGGAGGTAGACGCGGTACCTCTGTCGGAAACACATCTCTGTATTCTCTTAGGATAGGGTGATCATCAAGGCTTGGTTTATCACCTTCAATTTTTTTCAACACCTGTATTGCATATAGGGGACATCCTTTTCGACAGAACTTTCTCATTTGCAGGGCTGGTATTTGCCTCACCGAGACAGGTTTTTGGATCCCTTGAAGGGTTATCCTTTTTCCTTCTTTGCTCACACATTCTAAGTTTTTATGGTAATAGTCTAATTTGTATTTATGGGCGGACAGTCAGTCCATACCAATCAATAGATTGTATGATCCCAGGGGTAATACGTTAAGGGTTGCTTGGGTGGGGAATTCACCCAACATTAACTGGCAGGCTGGTATGACCTCTACCAATTTTCTTTTGGTGCCAGTGGCTAATTGTACCAACTATGGATTAGTTTGTTTTCATGGCTGTAGCTTACACTTATCAATAGCTTTAGGGGCTATATAACTCAAATTTGAACCAGGGTCAATCAAAACAAACATCAGATGGTTGAAAATCATATCTTCTATTTCCACCACTGAATCTTGGTGGTTAGCTTGGTTATTATCTAAGGCTACATAAATCTGTGGCACACTCCTTGCTACATCATTGACTGTGGTCTCTTCCTGAATTTTATAAACTTTTCAACTGTTTTGTTGTCGGTGTGGACAGTCTCTCAGGAGATGCTCTTCTCCGCAACCCCATCATTTCAGAGGTTCTCTTTTTGGGTCATTAGTCTTCACTGGTATAGGTCCGGAAGTTTTATTTCCGTCCACCAAGGGGAATTTTTGCTGGAGTACACTCTGAGCTGGATAGTTCATTCTAGGGTTCTTCTTGTAGTTTTTAAATCCTGAGGATTTGATCCCCTTTTTCTAAAATTTCGAACCATTCTTCTGTCTCTAGTATCCATGAGACTCTCTCCAATGTCCATATTGTTCATGACAATATGTTGCCTTTCGAATAGTATCTTCTAAGGTCTTTGGCTCGTCAAATTCAATTTGGTTCCGGTATTTTTTGGGTAGCCCACTGATGAAGTGTTGTGCCTTCGCCTTCTTTTCTTTGATGTAGGGTACATATCGCAATAAGTCGAGGAATTTGTTGAAATATTCCTCTATACTAAGTTGTCCCAGTTTGAGTTCATAAAACTCTTTATCCTTCTCGTCGAAATATCTTTCCGACAAATACTTCTTCTAGAAGTACTTCTCAAACCGTTTCCAAGACAGGTCCTCCTCATAGACCCCTTTCATATTCTTAAGGTCTTCCCACCAGATGGAAGGCTTTCCATTTAGATTGAAAGTGGCCACTCGGGCCTTCAAATTCTCTGAAAAATCATGGACTCTGAAATATTTCTTTAGTCCAAGTAGCCAGGCCTCATCTTCCTCTCCCTTCTTTATCTCACTGTCGAAGGAGAGAGGTTTGGCCTTTCTGAATTCCTCAAATTTATGACTCTTGGAAGTCTTCTGCTTCTTCTATTTTCTTCAAAAATAGGAACTGGTCCCACTGCTGGAAGAGCCTTCCGAATCACTAGCTTCCTTCTCACTGGAATCGTCCGGTACTGGTCCTTTACCTCTGGGGTGGACCTTTCGTGAGGTGCTTCTCTCAGTATGGCCACTGATATGACCATGTTTCTACACTTCGGGTTCATGCTGCATTTGTCATTGTAGGTCGGATAAGCTCTATAGTAACACTGCATTAATTTCAGTTTTCTTTTCTTGTTCTTTCATCATCCTTTCATTGTCGGCCTTGCAGCTTTGCAACTCCACCATCAGACTCCTCACAGTCTCAGCTAGGTCTGGAGGGGTTCCTATTGCTCTTCTTTCATCAGAATCTTCATCTCTATTGTGGGAGCCTTCTCCCACCTCTTGGTGAGTTACCATAGTCTGCGTCTGTAAATTCTCGCGGCTGATCATCTGCTTAGGTGAAAAGACAAGCGTTGATTGTTAGTCAAGAGTTAGATATATTTTTATAATTTGCGCATAATTTATAACTCTTTCACATGCATACACAGTCAGGTTCTCATTTTCCAAGTTTTCAATCCTGGACAAGAAGTTACGTTAGCGGGGTTGCTCTTCATAGGAGTACTTCGAACGAAGCTTATGCACAACTCATTCATGAGCCCAATCAGGCCGAGTGTTGTAACCATGCTCTGATACCACTTTGTCACATACCCACTACCTAAATCAGATTTTTTTCTGGTCTTTTGCCGAATCAGAAGCCCTAAACATCCATGGAGGACCAGCGCAAGCTGGCTCTTTCTCTCTCACCGCTCCCATGTGGTCGTGGGTCATGATCACAGTTCGAATAAACGTAGTACTGCTTTCATATTTCATGCCTCGGTACTACAGGGATGTCGAGTCACTCGACTCTGCAACTTTCGAACCCCGACAGGGCTAGTGATCGGCCAATAGGGACAAATCCCTACAGGGTTAGCTAATGGCCAATCGGAAAAAATTCCAACAGGGCTAGAGAACAACCAATGAGAACGGGCCCCATCGCACGGTTAAGTGGAATACAGGTGGAAGAAAGGGAAACGAGACACGGTGGTCGACATGACAGGAGGGGCCCCACTTCACATGCCACACTATTCTGGACCACCCCCCCCCCA
>ML789742.1:765255-794634 GCA_009831015.1 Picea engelmannii
CCTCAGTCGTATATCTGGGCAGGTAGACTCTGGCCATCCAGATCTGTTCGCTACTTACCCTAATGTGCATTCGCACCCCAGCGTAAAACTGACATCCCTTCCTCGCATCAGACGGTCGTTACAGACCCTAATACTTCCTGAAGGAATATTGTCCATCCATCGAGACTTATCCACATGCTATCGTCTCGACATTATGGATCGGGATTTGTCAAGGCAAGAGCCCGATTTTTTGTCAGCGGAACTCCCGAATCCTCGATCCCCAATTTCCCAAAACGGGTAATCTCTCAACACGTCACCCCCTTAAATCGAACGGTCCACAACTTCTCCGGGATTTTCACCCAGGAAAGTCCCGACCCCTTGTCGCCAGGACTCTCGATCCCACAATTCCCAATTTCCCTAAATGGGATATCTCTTGACGCGTGGCCTCCGTCAATCGGACGGTTTAGATCTATCCTGAAGTTTTCATCATGGAAAATCCCGATTCACGGGGTTTTTAACCCTCGGGTAACTCCGGATAGATCCAACAGTTGTCGGGTTTTCCAGTCGATATCTGATGGCTCAGATCAGTTCCTAACTATGCATTCTTCCATGACTCCTTGGACGTGGAAAAGATCCACGGTCTGGATACTCTCGTGAACCTTGGGGATCTATGGTCCTAAACTCTTCGCTACCCACGAAGACACAGGAAAACCAAGTGGTAAGGCATTTAACTCCCTACTTTCTCCTACTAATCTAACAGTCGTGGGTGACCACAGATTCCCTGACGAAATCTCGTACGTCAATTAATACCTATAAGGTTATGGTACTTAACTTTCCAGCTCCTTCCTTCGATCTAACGGTCATGAGTGACCACGGATCTCCCACCGGGATCTCATCCATCAATTTGTTACTTCATCCTTATGCTGTCATCTCGGTTTTCAAGAGGATCGTTCCTCCTCATGCAGGGTTACTAAGGCCTTACGCCTACACAACCGCCTTCCTGGTTCTTGATGGGATTTTCAAGGAAGGTATTTTTATGGGGAGATTTACTCAGGGTACTACCTGAGGCATATAAGGATGTCGTCCTCCCGAGAACCAGACATGAAGTCAGAATTAGATCAGTACGCGCTCAAATAAAAAATTCATGAGGACATAAACCATATGTAGTCTTTCCATATAAATATACAACTACTAGTACTGATCAAAACACCATACAGTCATTCTTATAATGAAATCATTCACAGTTTCGTAGCTTATGAGCATAATTATCAGAATAAACACATATATATATTTCAAGATGTCATAGGAAAAACACTTATCAGAGATAACACTAGGGGTCAAGCAACTATTGAGAGGGATGCTCGTTTCCACCCAACCATGGGCTTAGCGACTCCGAATGGATTTACCACTAGCCACCCCCGAGCTGAGACCATGATGTCATGAGACTGCGTCTCTATTTTCCAGTGACTAGGAGCAAAGGTTGTAATCCTTCCTCTCTGCTATCACTCACTCTGCATATTGCCAGAGTTCTCCCCTCACGTCTGCCCCCCAATCGCTTCTACCCCATGCCTTATCCTCTTGCGAGGTTGCATGTGGCGCGATTACCCTCGCGTTGATCAGGTCTGATGGATCTACGGATGGGAGGTTCACCTACCATCCCTCATTAAACCATCTACTTACCATCCTATGAGACATTTAATTTGGGGTCAACGAGCCGCTTTTGGTTCTCCAGGCTAGTGGAGTCCAAATACGGTATTAATTCTCGGTGGAAGTTAACGCCAACTTTGCAGGTCCCTTCCACTGCCATCGTGGTCTCCTTTTCTGCACATCTCCTCTCAGCAGTCCTACAATAAAATTCATAATGTTATTCACATTTATTGACCTTTTCCTCAAGGTCCATTTGCATCACATATTCACATTTATGAGTTTGCCATAGTTCTTGGCTAGTCCAGTTATTTTTACAAACTGGGAAAAACAGGGTGTTACATAGATACACTATGTATTGCTTGCGGATACACTTTATATAGTTATATTACATGGATATGTAGTGTATTTGATTTGCATCCATAATTTAGTTCATCCCAAACATGGGTATGCCCTCCTTAGAGAGACAATTATTGTTTGCAAATGGCACCTCCCAAAATCTGGTCACGGGCTCACTCGATTTTGTACATTGGTAAAGATTTTTTAATGTATTTTGGCCATTAGTTTCTCTACTGACCTCACACATTAGGGGGCATATAGCCCTAAAATTCCATACTCATGCATACATGGCATTGGCCCTCTTACTTGCATATTTTTCCAATCACTGCTGAGGAGCTCTACTTAAAAAACTAATTTTTAGAGCATGTATGCACCCTGCACCATTACATCTAGCACACATACACTTGGTTCATACTATAAAAACCACGTACATATGATTGATGCACACTAAACAACCTGCATATGTTTGCAAAAGTTGAAAAAATTTAAAAGTTGTAAGGAATTCGATGAAATTCATGGGCTATTGGAGGTTTCCTAACAAATTCACCTACTATAGCATGTCCCCCAACAGAATAACCATCCTTTTTTCATATAAAAGGTGGTGTTTGGGCCTCATTTCATAACTAAGCATAATAACAATGAAACTTTGCCCAATTTCACTTCCCTTCCTTTCTCAATATTTTGCTACCTTTTGTGACTTATTGCCTCAACATTTCCTCTTCAACCCCTTATTCTTCCATTCAATCCATTCCCTTCCTTTGAGGTGATCAAAATATTGAGAGAAGAGGCTTATTGAAGGTGAAATTAGAGCATTGTAAAGAGTATCCCAGACCAAGTTCACAGAACAATGGACGACATGGATTGTAAGTTTCAGTCTTTGTTTGATGAATAAAAGAATATCTTTTCCATGTTCAAAATGATGATGTTTTGTGTATTTTATTTGATTTATACATAGAATTTGATATCTAACCCTAATTTAGGAATTTAAATAGCATATGTGTAGTCCTTGTTTTCCTAGTCTTTGATGCAGGTCAAGCTTGGGAGGAGACTTCCAGTCTTTTGAACTACACAACTTGAGGAGATCATCACCAAATGTGGGATAAAAGGTACAGTTACCGATCTTCTCTTCTATTTAGTTATTTTCATTTATTTTGGTATATTTGGGGTAGAGTAGAAACTAGATTGACTTTTAGACGGTCATTCACTTTGTCTATATCTTAAACCCTAATATAGTTGAAGGGGGGATTTTCCTGCTAACAGAAGGTACCAACAATACTTTGGGATTATATAACTACTTGCAAGAAGATAACAATGAAGACACCCTTTATATTGGTGTATGGACAAGAGGCAATAGTTCCCTTAGATTATTTGATACCAATCCTGCACATTGCAAAAATTATAGAGATGACAGAGAGGGGTGCAACATAGGAAATATTTCCCCAATTGATGGAAGTGGAAGAGGATAGAATCACAAAAGGATTTCATCAGGAGGTATAGAGGTATATAGAGAAAAAGATAATGCATGGCATGACAAATATATCAACAAAAATACTTTTAAGCAAGGAGATCTATTTTTCCTCAATGACACAAAATATTTGCAGCACCCAAGGAAACTCAGAATGAATTGGCTAGGGCCATATTAGATAATTTATATCATAGATGGAGGTGTTGTACAGTTGTAAGACTTAGTAGGTAAGGAAGTTCAAGGAATGGTGAATGGTAGTCGACTGAAATTGTATAGGGCCAGTTGACCTAATAAATCTCAGTAGATGTAGCATAGCAAGTAGACTTATACATATTGTAAATAGTAGGAATCAAAATAAGAAAAGGAAAAGAAAAGTAGAAAAAATGAAGAAAAAACCAAAAAGAAGTAGTTATAGGAATAAGTGATAGCCAAATAGTTGGGAATCATAGCGTGCAACAAACAGAAAATTGGTGCAACATATTTCACACTGCACGAAGAAACAAATAAATAATAAAATTAGACCCTTCACGAAGAAACGAAGAAATAATAAGAAAAGCGAGAAAAAAGTGAACGAAAAAGAATGAACACGAAAAAAAATTAATGAAAGGGTCTCTAAAAAGGGAAACGTTAGGAAGAGTTCAAAACTTGGCAATTTTTTAGCAACAAATCACTTGAGAGAACAAACAAAGGGTGATTGAGAAAGAGAGACAAAGATTCATTCACAAGGCAAGTAAGATGGCACCCCCAAAGGTTGGAGCTCCCAGATGATTTGTAAGATTGACTCGACAATCAAGAAGGAATAAGGAAATAATGGAATAACCAAAGAGTTTTGTGGATATAGAGGATGTTACTATATCAAAGACTGAATCCTTCAGTCCTACTAGGATAGAAGAATAAATATCAATCTCAGAGAAAGTGCAAGAGGGTCAGAGCACAAAAAATCCTAAGAGAGGGGAAAACCCTAATCCCAAAAACCCCACAGAAGAAGAGGAAATGGACAAACAAAAATAGAAAGTCATTGTAGATGAAGTATTGGTCAAAAAAATTACAAGCCAATAGGAGATAGAGGTCAAATAAGAAGACGAATCTAAAAAAAAACCTACAGAAGAAAACCTAGTTATGGGTCAGAAGAGGAAAGCACCAGGTGCAGTAGAAATCACTTAACCTTATCTCCTATACACTCTAGTTGCAGTGGAAGACATACTAGGAAAGGTTACAAAGTTAAGATATGTAAACCATGATGTAACAGATACAACAAAATTTCCTAACCTTGTGCATGAAATTTACTTGGATAAAAAGGGGGAGGTAGGACCCTTAGGGAAACCCATTTTGGAGCCCGCACAATGGATCACAGGTCTATACAACTTGAGAATTATGAATTTTCAAGAAATACCACATTTTGGGCATGGTAAAAATGTGGGCCTATATGTAAATAAACTGTTGTCTAGACTACATGGAGGTATCATGTGGATGAGCATGATGTTCACCATAGATATAGATCACATAGTGAATATTACAGGGTTTCCTATCAACGGTGTAAAGCCAAAATATTATTTGGAAAACAAAGTCGAGGACAAAAAAATTGTAGAAGTAGATAAAGCATGGTATGGGAGAAACAAGGGCACCATGGGTATAATAATAAAGGACATCAATGACCCTACAACAAAGTTTTCTACAATATTGATGGCTTGCAAAATTTTGAGGAAGTGCAAAAGGAAGAGGCCCCGACAAGAGTGATATTGGTAGCTATGCAGTGTGAAAAAGGTGTAGTGTTAAGATGGGTGCCATATTTATTGAACTAGTTTCTAATAGACTGCATAGATGCACAGGAGAATGGGACAAAATTCCATTATTCATGGTTGTTAATACTGGTAGATTTGGTGGGCTAGAAGGAGCCCAAATTTTCATCCTTTCTAGACATAAAAGGGAAATGTTGTGCAACACGGTATCCAACCTTATGGAATTCAAAAGAAAATAAGAACCAACAAGAAAACAACACAATATTTTTCATGTTCTTGGAAGATATGCAGTAAAAGACAACCAATTTTGATAGGATCCCAATCAAAGTAGTCCAGAAAAATGAAGGAATTGCTAATTTCAAGGCTTCAACACACCATATGTTGATTCGGGCTAGGAGAGATCCAAATAAGAAGTGGTTAGAGATGAGGTATTGTACATCGTGCAAGGAAGTAGACTAGATCGTGAAGGACTAGCCTATGTTGTGGAAGGTCCCAAACACACAAAAGAAAAGAAAAAATCCTAACGATCAAAGAGAAGCAGGAACATCAAAGAAGACAATAAGTGCAATAGACAATACAAGGAAGGTTGCAGAGCGTAGTCAAGGCTCAGGAAGTGGCACATCAAGCAAGAATCAAAGGAAGAAAGGAAATGTGTCAAGGGAAGAAGTAAAATGGGATGGAGAGAAGGGACATTTATCTCATCCAAAGGAAGTACAAGATGAGGAAGCAGAAAAGAAGAAAACTAAAGTGCATAACTCAACCCCACCAAAGAAGAGGACTGGAACACGGGATGGATAAATAAGGAAGAATATGAAGTATCACAAGAACCCTCCAGTACTTACTATTACAGAATACAATGTATAATTCATCACAAATAAAGTACAAGATAGGGGGGGGGGGAATTCACTACTTGTAGTAGAGGCATAGCAAGAGGATATTATGGAAAATATAGTACAAGTTCATGACATTGTATAGAGGCTACAACTAAATATAATACATCATACTACAATGAAACAGAAAGAAAAAGTACAGGAGGAACCAAATTAGAGAGAACAAGGAGAGAGAGTAAAGAAAATAGTGAAGAGGAGTGACAGGTTCAAGGTCACACCAGAAATGTTGGTAGTGGATGATAATATAGTGCAGAAACCAGTGAAGTACATAAAACAACTAGAGTTGATTATGGGGAACATACCCACAAAGTCTATATATGGATTAAAAGTGAGTGTGATGGAGGAAGTACAACTAGAGCTAGGGGTGATGCTATGAACCTAGTGATCAACTGAGAGGTATATTCTAAGTATGAGGAAGAACATGAGAAGGACTTGAGGATGGTATTACAGGTATTTAGGGAGCATCAATTGTATGTGAAATGGAGCAAGTGCTCATTCTACCAGAAGTAAATTCATTATTTGGTCCACATCATTTTAGAGGAAGGAATAACAATGGAACCAGAAAAGATAAAGGTCATTGAGGGATGGCCAACACAAAGGCATGTATATGAGGTGAGATCATTTATGGGGCTTGTAGGTTACTACAAAAGATTCATTGAGGGATTCTCAAAGATTTCACACCCAATCACTTCCTTGCAAAAGAAGGGTGTGAAGTTTGAGTGTACATCGAATTGTGAAATGAGTTTCCAACACTTGAATAATTTACTAAAAACTAATCCAATATTAAAGATTGTTGATGCAAATGAAGACTTCATTGTATGCATTGATACATGTAAAGAAGGAATTGGTGGAGTTGTTAGTCATAATGAGCATGCGGTATGCTATGAATCAAGGAAATTAAAGGAGAATGAAAGGAATTATGTTACTCATGATTTGGAATTGGTATCCATAGTGCATGCCTTGAATATGTGGAGGAACAACTTTATGGGGAAAATATGTGAATTGAGGACAAACCATAGTGGTCTAAAATATTTATTTGGACAACCAACTTTAAATTCTAGGAAAATAATATGGTTGGAATTTCTCAGCGAATATGACTTTGATATAAATCATATCGTAGGTAAAGAGAATGAGGTGGTTAATGCACTCAGTAGGAGGGTGCACGAGATGCATGAAATTACCATTAGAATGCACCAATGAGATTTGAAGGATATAATTTTAGAGGCTACAAAATCAAATAAAAAATGGATGGAGGTAATGGAAAATTTCAGCAAGGTAATTTGCAGTAGAAAAGTGAAGAATATAAGATGGAAACGATTGAAATTATCATGTACAAGGGAATAATTTATGTGCCAAATTCTAAGGAATTGAAAAATATGATTTTAAAAGAAATGCATAATCTTCCTTATGCTGGACACCCAGGTTACAAAAAAACTATTGCAATTGTCAAGAGCCAATATTATTGGCCAGGTATGAATAAAGAGGTTTCTCATTTTATTTCCAAGTGTTTGGAATTTCAAAAAGTCAAGGAAGAGCACAAACACCCAACTGGTCTGCTATAGCCGTTACCCATTCCTATGTGGAAATGAGAATTTGTAACAATGGATTTCATCACCAAGTTTCCCAAAACAACCTAGCATCATGATTTCATCATGGTGGTGATGGATAAGCTTACTAAAGATTCCTACTTTATTATAGTAAATCTCATTCACAAGGAAACCAACATTATTGATATTTATATGAGAGAATTTGTACACCTACATGGTATACCCAAGACAATTATATCCAACAAAGATCCCAAATTCCATCAAATTTTTGGAACAGATTTGGAACAAATCTGAATTTTCGCACATTCTTTCATCCAAAATTAGATGAGAAAACAAAAATGGTGAATCAGGTGATATAATACATGCTAATGATGTGTGTGATGGATAAACCATCCAAACGTGAAAATTATTTTCACTTGGTGGATTTTTCTTATAACAATGGGTATCAATCATCTTTAAAGATGAGCCAATTTGAGGAACTTTATGGAAGAAAGTGCAACAAACTAGAGAGATGGGACAACCTAGCAGATAGATGAGTGGTTGGACCAGAATTACTTAGGGAAATGGAAGAGAATATGGAGAGAATAATTGTTTTTTTTAAGTTTTCCCAAGACAGGAAGAAAAGTTATGTTGATAAGGGAATAACTCACAGAGAGTTCAAATTAGGTAACCATGTGTTGTAGTAAAGGCCAAGAGAAGTTCCTTGAAGTTGGGAAATTATTCAAAGATGAAAACTCGTTATTGTGGGTCATTTGAAATAATAGAAAGGATTGGTCATGTAGCATACATTCTTTCCTTACCTGCATCAATGTGCATTCATAATGTATTCCATGTATCATTGCTTAAAAAGTATGTAACTGATTCTAATCATGCCATTGATTGGAATGTTATTCAGGTGGAGCAAGAATGAGACTTCCGATTTCATCTAGTATGCATATTAAATCAGTAAGTAATGTTTCTCTGGAATCGAGCAATAGGATTGGTAAAGGTCCAATGGACCTGGTACGATCCTGAGGATGCAACTTGGGAGCACAAGGATGCTATGCGAGAAGAATACCAACATATTTTTGAAGACTTTTGAAGTTTTTATCCTATATGTGTATATACTTCACATAGGACAGAGCATAAATAAGGGGGAGGGGAATATAATACCCCTAGGCCAAACCCCACTTATATATATAAATGTAAATCAACACATAGGCCGGTGAGCCAGGATATTTTGGTCCAGAGTGACTTTGTGTATATGTATTTTGAGCCAAGAGTTCCTGTGTGGTTATTAGGATGGAGAGGTAAATGATAACATGGGCAGTGATCCATCATTCTAATATATAATCACACAAAAATATTAGTGAAAACACATCACTATTGCAGACCAACCATGTAAAAGATTATGGGGGGATAAACTCCAGTTGAAAGGGAAAGTGGATAAGACATTAGGAAAATGGGATAATCTTGGGGGATTAAGCCCAAAGGATTATTATATCAATATAACTTAAAGAATAAAGTATGGATATTTATTTTATCCTACGTTCTATGGATGGGGACAAGTGGAGGTCAAGTGAGCCCAAGGTAGTTCCCAACATGACAAGTGTCAAGTTGGGAACATTCATGCATATAGTTTCGACTTAGATCATTTTCCTATCATTCTATGTTCATTCCTTAACTCACTAAGCTATCATATGTACCATGGTGTACTTGTACATGTACCTATACCTGGGAATATTTGAAGTGGAAAAGGCAGTTTGTCAGGCCAGTGGAGTATTGAAGAAGAAGGTTATCAAGCCTGTGAGCATTCTCTCCAAGTGAGAGAATTATTGGGAGATAATTCCCAAGTGTCAAGTTGTATCTACAGGGCACTGAGAATTCCTATCCATCCTATTTTTGAAGACCTGGAAGGGAAGTGGGGAAACCAAAGGACTATTGAGAAGAGAAGAGGAACACTTCCTAGGGTGGGACAAGCATGTGGGGAATGAGGGACTGTAGCTTGTTATATTGGGCTGGCACCTGAGTCTGAGATTTATGTTTTCTAGGAGACCTTAGTCTGGGTTAGGATTCCCTTACCTGGGTGGATTTTAATCCCTAGCTTAGGGGTGACGCATTGCTGATATGTTTTAGTAGTGATGTCTAAGGCTGCAAGGAACATGGAAGGTATGGACATACTTGTTTTTATTTTTATCAAAGATAAGTGTCAATTATGTGTTAATTCATGTGTTGTGTTAATATTTATGCAATTATTTTCCTATGTTTTTCGTGTGTAAGCTGTATGCACATTTATATTATTTTTTTGTATGAATTTGTGCATTTGTAGAGTATTTTTATGAATTAAATTAGTACCAGAGTTCAAAACTTTAAGTGGCAGAGCCCATGCGGTGGCTAGGAATGCTACACCTACTATGCACTCTATATCCCACTTGGCCCACTCTTAAGGTTTTGATGCTAGTGACCCTTGGCACAAAGTTGGTTGTGTTATCCAGGAATGCTAGTAGTGGCATCGAAGCTAATATTTTTCAAATGTTCCAATAGTGCCTTAGTTTTACAAGTTTCCAATCATTTCTCTGGTTATATCTAAATAAACATTTCCTGCAAAGACCAAGACGGAAAAAAAAAGATGGGATTCCATCTAAGGTAATTATAAGATAAAAAGACAAGGATGGGAACTAGCCCAT
The DNA here is from genome assembly GCA_009831015.1 of Picea engelmannii. Classification (NCBI taxonomy): domain Eukaryota; kingdom Viridiplantae; phylum Streptophyta; class Pinopsida; order Pinales; family Pinaceae; genus Picea; species Picea engelmannii. Next base: position 775,525 of record ML789742.1, read on the forward strand.
AATCAAACAAACCCTCTTCTTGACACATATTCTATAGCCATAATTGACCACTATGACTTTTCTTGCTACCCAGTGTTCTTAATTACACTTTTGAGATTTTGTTTTAGATCTGTCAGCGTTGCCATTTTTCCTTCAGTTAGGGTCATTTTTAGTCGATTCATGGCTTGTATGTCAAGGTATGTAAGGTCAAGTACTTAACAACATAAGGTTTGAAGTCAACAAGTGGTCAGTTGTCCCTTGGAAACGGGAAGGGATTTTAGAGTCGAAACTTGTGTAAATGGTACGGGTATGTTGTTCCCAAAGAGTCGGGTCATGTTAAAAGGGAGTCTCTACATGCCCTAGGTCAACTTAATTAGTTAATAGAAGTCACATTGGCAAGTGAAGTAACCATTATCAACTCATTATGAAGGTTGGGAGAATGAAAAATCGCAGTGTTCATATCATGTATGCCCTGCAACCCTTATCACCTGTACTTTACACGCAAGGATGTGCTATCGAAAACATGCAATTCGATTAGAAACATCGAGTCACAATGAATTCATTTTTCCTTGGAATGTTTCTTCCTTCCACTTGATATGTTATAAATTCCATATTATCTTCACCCATTTTATTCATGAAATCAGTTTCACACACTGTTTGTAATCTTTCTCGCAAGCCTAGGTTGATTGAATTTTCTGCCTTGGGAATTTGCTAGATCCACCACGCACAAGGAATATTGGTCGCGCCATGGCAACCCACCAAAACATATGAAAGGTTGTGCGAAGTAGAGGAGTCTCCAGGCCTGAGCCCTAGAGTGACTGGGATTCGTTCTCACTCACAACAAGCATCCCCAAGGATCCAAAAGGAGTTTTCCCTTTACCAACAAAAACGATGATATCACACTGTGCGAAACCTGGAGTGGAAGTTCTTGAGTAGGAAGGAAGGACATTATAATCCCTGTCTCCCCAACAACAGATACCTCAGAGAAGGGGAAGGTCAAGGAAGAACAAGGAAGTTGTGGAAACCCTAGTTCCAAACGAGCCATGCGCAAGATCGACTATTGAATAATTACTTATGCGCGCTATTCGGCTAGAACCTGTTGAAGGTAAAAGTCAAGAAAGTGGGAGAAGAATGAGGAGGATAGATGTCATAGGTATAAATGTTCAAGAACCATACCAGCAGCGGAAATAGGTGAAACTAGCTATCATCAAACTCTACCAGGAAAATAGGTTGCCAAGACAATAGCTAGTGGCAAAGACCTTTGAAGTGTCAGCAACACAAGGACATGAAGGAAATATGACGTGGATTAAGAGACAACTTAGAGAGGAATAGGAAACAATCGTATAGTTTCATGAAACAAAGAGGCTTTCAAAAGAAATGTATACAATGCATTTCAGAGAATGTGAAGCGGCCGAGGAGAAAGCCCGCACAGCTCTTGCTAGCGCGTAGAAGAAACATGATTAACCAAGTTCGTCCTCGTATAATCAAACAAAGATAAAATATTGATATTTTTTAAGGAGGCATCGCACTAAAACATTTCATCGTTTTGATAATGACCATGGTAGTCAGCGGCCACTTACCATGCACACCTCCCAGCAGATGAGCCCGCAACAGAAATCAAAGTCGTTATACTAGATAGTAGGACTCTAAAAAACACTTGTCCATTAAGATATATGATCAAAGGAAAGAATTAACACATCACACTCTCATGAAGAGGACTGGTCAATAACCAAATCCTCGTGGTAGAATACAAGGAGTCATGATGTAGCCAGATGTATTTGTTGTCTATTTTTTGGAAAAGCGTCATGCGAAGAGTCATTTAATGTAGAACAATTAGTTTCCTAGTTTTTATATATATTAGTTAGAAGAGAAGGGTAGCCCAAACGACACCCTCACCTATATATTTGATCTTTTCAATGTAAGCCAGATTGCTTGGAAAAATAGTGTGGACAATGTCTATTGAGTGTAGTTTGAGCTCGATCAAAATTTAATGAAAAAGTCCTGAAGCTTTGATGAAAAGATTCTAATTGTAACAGTTGGGTGTATTGTTTCCTTTATTTAAATAGGTACTTCCTGTAATTTTTATTCATATCTATTTTTGTCATTTAGAAACATATTTTCGAACCTGGTATTCACTACGTAGTGCCCTGGGATTCGCGCCATTTAGACAAACTGTTTTCTTATAAGTTAACTCTGAATTAATCCTCTGCGATGCTCAAATTTTGTTCATATGTTTTTCTCCCACCACACACTAAAATTTTAAACTAAATAATGTTTCTTGCTTAGCCTTTATCCTCTCAAGTTTCGTCACCGAAACATTTGTTTCTATCATTTTCTTGAACCGACTCCATAGCCCAAGGTCTTATTGTCTTGCACCAATATAACCAGAACTTATTATTTCAAAGGTGTTAAATCTAGACGATAGCTCAGAGCCATATCCTGTACCGAGACAAAGTATCCAAGAGAGCCCCCTCCAAGTTCGAAAATCTAGATTCGAATCTCAAAGTTGGTTGAAATAGTTACCTCTATCGTCTATTTATCAGCCAAACAAATTTATAGAGTGTAAACATTCTGGCATCGTCGTCGGGGATGAAATTGAATAGATTTTCCCTGGGAGAACGAATAATGTTGTAGTTTGAACCCGGAGGGTAACAAAGGGACAAACATCTATAATGGATAAAAAAATTACCCTAGTGACTCCAGTATAAAAGACCAGTATAACCAAGTAAAGTGATTCAAGAATAATGGCTCTGAAAATGATCTATACAAGAGAAAATCCTCATCCAAACCCTGCATATCTTGTGTGTGATCCCAAGAAACATCTGCATAAGACCAGGGATAAAGCACCAAACATGTTCTATTACCCAGACAAAAGGATGTCCTTACCCAAAAAATGACGGGCAAAGCATTGGCGACCTTGATTTTGACGCATTATTTGAGGAAACCATGTTCAGATCTAAGTTAGAAACCAACTTGGAATAAACCGTTTTCGACCAGAAGAGATTTCAAACTCTGATACATAATAATATCCCCCAAATCCTAAACTCGCCTAGATCCATGGCCACTAGATTCGCTCCCCTCATTCTACCATAGCCCAACTACATGATTTTCCCTAGAATTATAACCAGAGGATTAATCTCTATGATATCGAAGGGAATGTTTCATCCCAAAAGAATTTGGATTGGTTCAACGATTTCATCAACCTAGAAGAGGTAGACTATGCAGACATTAAAATGAGGTTGTTCATGCAACGCTTTGTGAGGGAAGTGAGGAAGTGGTTCAAATACCTATGACCGGAAAGCATTCAAGACTTTTCTACATTTAAGCAACCTTCATTACCAGATAGGGAGAAAAGAAGATCCCCTTGTAGTTTTTGATGTAGTATAATAATATGAAGAGGGCGCCAAAGGAAATAGTGCAAGAATTTTCATCTTGTTTCATGAGGTTTTATAACTCAATCCTTGAATAATTTCAGCCACATGCTGGGGCCATGCAGATGCGATATGTAGACTCTTTCGATAATGATTTATCCCTACTGTTGAGAGAAAGAAGATCAATAAATTTGGATGCAATGATTAACAATGTTATCGAAGTCGAAGTAAACATGATGGCGTTGGGGAATATTAAACAAAGATTCAACAAGGGTGATAAGAGACCCCAAGGGGAGGCGTAGCCATCAATGTCGAGGTCCACAGATGACAAATTCAACTTAATGATTAGGACCATGGAGAAACTAATGGAAAAAATGTTTGTGGGAAATAAAATCGCTCCCTGAGAACAACATGACCCCCAGCCCAGAAACCAAAGCCTTAGAAGGGGACAAGTTACTCAGGTCAAACAAAGGTAACAAAGAGACTAGGGTGACCAATAGACAAGTCCCCCATTTCAGAACAATTACGCAGACGAGGATTTCGATGAGATTTTTGAAGAGAAAATGCATTGTTGCGACGAAAAGAACCCGCTTGTGTTTTTAACAAAGAGAGAACATGATCGATACATGAGAAAAAATGATGATTTTATGCTAGATACAGATGATGCACTGTTTGGGGAAATAAATGATGTGTTGTCCTAGGAAACGAAAGAGTTTAGGAAGGGTTATCAAAATGCCATCATGCAATTTCAGAAGAAATATAACCTCAGGAACAAGGAGGCATATACTGAACCTCAACACACAAACCCCTTAAGGAAATATCCGAGGCACACCCCTTCCACAAGCTAGACAATGCCAGACCACACGACCAAGGATGAAACTGAAAAATCAAAGTCAAAGGAGGAGGCCCCGAGGAAAACGTTGGAAACAAGCCGAGAAGCAGGTGGAAAAGAGGTAGAGAAGGTTTGTCCTCCTTTTAAATTTGAGCATGAAATGGCCAACATCAAAATATTTGTCCCTTTAAATGAACTTATCATAAAGGGTGAATATCAGGAGAAAATTATCAAAATGCTTAAAATGGTCCAAGCTCCCGACAGTTTGAACGTCTAAGATGATCACCCTACTATTCTATTTGGTTTGTGTGTCGAGGCGACAAGTGATATTGAGGAATTCCCTCTGTTCTATGTCATTCTAAAGGTTCATGACAGGACCCTACATAATTCCATGATGGATTCAGGCACGTCGCACAACCTCATTCCAAAGGTGATCATGGAGAAATTGGGTTTTGATATTACCAGGACCTATAAGGACCTTTTCTCTTTTAATTCGAGGAAAGTCAAGTGCTTGGGTCTCATCAAGGACTTTCTCATGTCATTGGCCCAAATTCCTTCAAGGAACATGGTCATGGACATGATCGTGGCGGACATACCCCCTAATTTTGGCATCCTATTTTCCAGTTCATGGGTTGTGAAGTTAAAAGGGACCTTGCAAATGGACATGTCATACACCGTGATTCCTATATTTGGCTAGGATAGACCATTGTACAGAGAAGTGTTGTTGAAGTACATGGTAAGAAGCAAGACACAACCAAACAACCATCCTATATAATCCTTTGACACTGAGGTTGGTTCCTCTATATTCTACAATGACCTGAGCTTTGAAGAGGAAGAGATGACAACCATCAGACAACCGATGAGGAAACCACCTGACAAGAAAAGGTGTGTGCTAACCCAAAGGACCATGAAGAAAATGAGATATGGATCATGAGTTTCGATGGTGCTGTTAGTAAGGAAAGTGTAGGTGTTGGAGTATGAATAAGCCCCACCGAGGTGGGCACAAATCTACGCTCATACAAGATCATTTTCGAATGCACAAACAACATGGCCAAGTACGAGGCACTGGTTCTAGGCCTGAATTTGTTGAAAGAATTAGGCACAGAGAGGATAGAAGTGCATGGAGACTTTGAACTTTTCATAAACCAGGTCAAAGGCATATATCAAGCAAAACAACCTAGGTCGAGAGCATACCGAAACTTGGCATTGGACCTCCTTGAGAAATTCTCGAAGTATAATCTCCCAGTTATACTGAGGGAGAAAAACTAGATCGCTGATGTATTGGCCACCTCTGCCTCGGTTTTCAAAGTCCCGATATTCCCTAACAAAATATATGAGATCGAATTCAGACACATGCCAATAGTGCCTGATAATATCAAATATTGACAGGTTTTTGAGGATGACAAATAGGTGGAGATATTTCTTCGAATGAGCAACGAGTTCACTAATATAAACATTGATGACGAGTCATGTTGCGATGAAGAAGAGAGAGAGGATGCATGCAGTGATGGAGACCCTTTCTAGAACCAAATAGCGGGAAGGGACATAGTATAATTGAAGAACAACATCATCCCAAAGGGGCTAGTCCCGTTGGAAAAGTTGTTTGACGAAAACGACATGGCTAGAAATCCCAAGATCATTGTCAATGATGAGGATGTCTAAGACTGCAACATCGGGATTGAGGACAACCTGAAAAATAATAAAATTGTTGAAAACAATCAGTCCAGAGGTCAAACAAGACTACATCAAGATAATGAAGGATTTCCTTGATGTTTTCACATGGATCTATCACAACTTGAAGGTGTATGAAACTAAATTAATTCAGCATGTCATCCCCCTCAAAAATGACCAGAAGCCTTTCAAACATAAGCAGAGACGTATAAATCCCCTGCTACTGTCATTGATTGAAAAGGAGGTAAAGAAACAATTTGAAGATAATATTATCGTTTCTTTAAGATTTTTGAAATGGGTAGATAATTTGGTACCTATAAGAAAGAAGATCGACGAAATAATACTATGTGTGGACTTCCGAAAGTTGAACAAAGTGTCCTGAAAGGACCACTACCCTCTCCCTAAAATGGACTATATCCTACAAAAGGTGGTGGGGTCCCAGAAGATGTCCATGATGGATGGTTTTTCGGGGTATAATCAGATCATGGTCCACCCAAATAATAGAGAAAAGACGAATTTCATGACTCCATGGGGGAGGTTCATGTACGCCAAGAAGCCTTTCAGCCTGATGAACACTGGAGCTAATTTCCAAAGGGAAATCGACATCATTTTATATAACAAAAAGGACAAGTTTATTGTGATATATATGGATGACATCACAATATACTCTGACTCCGATGAACAACACCTCTGGATATGAAAAGGGTTTCCATAAGTGCAGAAAGTTCAGCATATCACTAAATCTGAAGAAATCACATTTCGAGATGGAAGAAGGGAAGCTGTTGGGGCACATTATCTCGAAAGAGGGCATTAAGATAGACCCCAATAGGGTTGAAGGAATATTAAAAATTGGCACTCCACACAGTAAGAAGGAAGTGCAATCCTTTCTAGGAAAGGTGAACTTCTTGAGAAGATTCATCCCGAACTTGGCAGAAATTATAAAACATATCACCTGCATGCTCAGAAAGGGAAACACAATGAAGTGGAACCCGAAAGCCATGAAATCGTTTGAAGATACAAATGTTGTGTTGACTAAATCGCCTATGCTGGCCAACCCAGACTTCACGAAAGACTTCATCCTATTTTCGTTCACCTCAGAGCATATCATCGTCGGCATGCTGTTGCAGAAAGACGATCAAAACTTTGAGAAACCCATAGCCTATTTCAACAAAACACTCAGGGATTCCCCACTAAGGTACGATATCATGGAGAAACTAGCATACGCATTAGTGAAGTAACTGAAGGAGTTTAGGATGTACATATTACATTCCCATGTTATTGCATACATGCCCAAAAACTCAGTCAAGGAAATCTTGACTCAAACCAACCCCGAGGGAAGAAGAGGTAAGTGGATAGCGGCCATGTTAGAATATGACCTATAAATAAAGCCCACAAATCTTATTAAGGGATAGGGCCTCGCTAAGTTGATGGTGCAAGCAGACTGCGATGCCATGTGGATCAACTTCATCGCTGATCTCTTGAAAATTCCTTAGGAAGAAGAAACTGTGCAGGTGTCTCAGAAGTTCGTCGATTCATCATGGTATACAGACATCATCTATGTGTTGAGGAATCTACAGTCCCTTTCAGGTTTAAGTAAGAACAAGGACATATGTTTAAATCTCAAAGTGGTTAGGTTCTTTGTCTTGGATAACTCACTCTATTGGAATGATCCTGGGGGAATATTGTTGAGCTGTTTGTTGGAAGATGATGCAAAGCAAGCCATAGAATAATTTCACAAAGGCAATTGGGGAGGGAACCACTATTGGAAAACCACCATGCACAAAATCCTGAGAGTGGTTTACTATTGGCCTACAATTTTCACAGATGTATACAAAGAAGTCTCAAGCTACCAAAAGTGTCATATTTTTTACGGGTGAAGGAAGCTGCAACCCCTTCCACTAAAGTTGATATCAGTTGAAGCACCTTTCATGCAGTGGGGTTTGGATTTCATAGGGGAAATAAATCCTCCATCCTCAGCACAACACAAATGGATACTCACTGCCATAGACTACTTCACGAAATGGATAGAAGTGATCCCCATGAAGCAAGCTACCAACATAGTCATTATCCAATTTCTGGAGACAAACATCTTGTGCATATTTGGATGCCCTATCAATATCATAATAGACAACGCGACCACATTCAAATCCAAAAAGATGGAGAAGTTATGTCAAGATTAAAATATAACCCTGGGACACTCTACAACGTATTACCCACAATAAAATGGGTTGGCTAAATCTTTGAACAAAAACTTTATCAGGATCATCAAAAGGATCCTTCAAGAAAATAAGAAGGCCTGGCATACAAATCTTATTTACGCATTGTGGGTAGACATGGTTACCACCAAGAAGTCTATCTCAACATCGCCTTTTCAGATTGTATTCGGTGTAGACACAATTTTCCCTAACTCACTGGGGTTTCCTGTCAGAAAGTTGCTGCAAGAGTAGGAGGTTGAGCCAGATGACATGCAGAGAAGAATAAATCAGCTAATTCACACACAACAGATGAGGGAACAGGTGTAGAATCGATCACAACTCCACCAGGAAAGGATGAAGAAAGAATTTGACAAGCATTCTAAGAAAGAGGAGTTTTAATTGAGGGATCTAGTGTTGAAATGGGATGCAATAAATGAATATAAAGGAAAGCACAGAATGTTCGACAATCTTTGGACAGGTCCTTTCAAAATCGGTGCATATCGCAAAAATAATGTTGATTTTCTAGAAGAATTAAATGGAGATTCCATTGGTTGGGGGCTTGTAAACGACAGGTTCCTCAAACATTATCTCGTGATGTAAAGTCCATTTGAGTCACATACCACTGTAAATAGTCGTTTTGTTTTAAGTCAATAAGTCAGTAGAAATTGAAGCCTAAGGTGAAGGCCCTGAGTTTATGTTGTCTCTATTTAGGAACTGCACCCATAGGTTTAGGTTGCATCTTGTTTTTTTCATATGTCATATGTATGAAAGCTAAATGAGGCCCAATGGTCAAGCACATGGTTTGTTGTTCTTTTCTACCTCGCAGGGAGGATAGCATCCCCGTTGGAACCAGTTGTTAGCATCGCCATTTTCCCTTTAGTTAGGGTGATTTTTAGTCAATTCATGGCTTGTATATCAAGGTACATAAGGTTAGGTACTTAAAAACAAAAGGTTCGAAGTTAGAAAGTGGTCGGTTGGCCCTTGGAAAAAACAAGGGATGTCAGAGTCTAAACATGTGTAAATGGTACGGGTATGTTGTTCCCAGAGAATCAGGTCTTATTGAAAGGGACTCTCTACGTGCCCCAGGTCGAGTCAATTAGTTAATAGAAGTCATGTGGGAAAGTGTAGTAACCATTATAAGCTCATTATGAAGGTTGGGATAATGAAAAATTGTGACGTTCGTATCATGTATGCCTTCGAGCCCTGATCACCTGTACTTTACACGTAGGGATGTGCTATGGAAAATATGCAGTTTGATTCAAAACATCCAGATGCCATGAATTCAGTGTTCCTTGGAACGATTCTTCCTTCCGCGGGATCTGTTATAAATTCCATATGCTTTGTACCCATTCTATTTGCGAAATCAGGTTCACGCACTATTTGTAATTTTTCTCGCAAGCCCAGGTTGATCAAATTTTCCACCTTGGGCATTTGCTACATCCACCGCACACAAGAAAAATACTGGTCGCACCATGGAAACCCCCCAAAACATAGGAAAGGGTGAGTGAAGTAGAAGAATCACCAAGCCCGAGCCCCAAAGAAATCGAGATTCATTCTCACGCACAATAGGAATTTCCAGGGATCTAAAGGGAGGTTTCCCTTTACCCGAGGAAACAATGATATCACACCGCGTGAAACCTAGAGTGGAAGGGCTTGAGCAGGAAGGAAGGAGATTAGAAACTATGTATCCCCAACAACAGATACCTCAGAGAAGGGGCATGCCAAGGAAGAACAATGAAGTTGGGGAAACCTGAGTCCCAAATGAGTCACGTGTGATATCAATTGCTGAAGAATTACTTATGCCTATTGTTCGGATGGAACCTGTTGAAGGTACAAGCTGAGAAAGTGGGAGAAGAACGAGGAGGATGGATGTTGTAGGTAAAAATGTTCAAGAGCCATCAAGATGAAACAAGTGAAACTAGGTATCGTTGAACTCTACCAGGAAAATAGGGAGCTGAGACAATAGCTAGCAGAAAATACCTTTGAAGTGTAAGAAACACAAGGCTGTGAAGGAAATGTGATATGGCTCAAGAGACAACTCAAATATGTGAAAGATACAATCGTACAACTCCGCAAAACACAGAGGCTGTTAGAAGAAAGGTATGCAAATAATTTCAGAGAATGTGAAGCAACCAAGGAGAAAGCTCATGCAACTCTTACCAGTGCGCAAAAGAAACATGATTAACCAAGTTCGTCCTTGTATACTCAAACAAAGAGAAAATATTGACCATTTTGAAGGATGGATCACCCTAAAATGTTTCATCATTTTGATAACAAAAATGGAAGTCATCGGCCACTTGTCGCGCACACCCCCCAACAGATGAGCACACGACAAAAATCAAAGCCGTTATAGTAGATAGCATGAATCTGACAAACACTTGTTCGTTCAGATATATGATCGAACGAATAATTGAAACATCACTCTCTCATGATGAGGCCTAGTCAATAACTGAATCCATGTGGAAGAAATCAAGAAATAATGATGTAGCCAGAAGTATTTGCTGTCTATTTTTGGAAAAGCTTCATGCAAAGAGTCATTTAACACAAAACAATCAGTTTCCTAGTTTTTATAGATATTAATTAGAAGAGCAAGGTATCCCAAGCGGTGCCCTCACCCATATATTTGATCATTTCGATGTAATCCAAGTTGGTTGGCAAACTAGTGTGGTCAGTGTCTATTGAGTGTAGTTTCAGCTCGATCGAAATTTAATGAAAAAGTCCTCAAACTTTGATGAAAAGATTCTAATTGCAGTAGTTGGATGTATTGTTTCCTTTCTTTACATACGTGCTTCCTGTAATTTTTATTCATATCTATTTATATATAAATAGGAATGTATTTTCGAATTTGGGATTCACTGCGCAGTGCCCTAGGATTTGCGCCATTTAGACAAACCATTTTCTTCTAATTTAACTTCGAATTCATCCTCAACGGTGCTCCAAGTTGCTTCATATGTTTTTCTCCCACCACACACTACGATTTTAAATTGAATACTATTGATTACTTAGCATTTATCCTCTCAAGTTTAGTCACCGAGTCATTTTTTTCTATCGTTTTCTCGAACCGAGTCCATAGCCCAAGGTATTACTCTCTTGCACCAATATAAATAAAAATTATTATTTCAAAGGTGTTAAATCTAGCGGATAGCTCACAGCCATATCATGTACTAAGAGAAAGTCTCTCTCGAGATCCCTCTCTAGGTCCAAAATGCTAGTTTCAAATCTCAAAGTTGGTTGAAATAGTTACCTCTGTTGTCTGTTTATCAGTTGAACAAATTTACAGAGTGTTAACAAGATATTTAGTTTATTAGTTTTCATTTTTCTAATGTATAACATAAATTTTAGCATAATCATCATCACAATCATTCATAAAAATTAAATAAACAATCACTCCAATTCATAAAACATGTTCCATTAAATTTATATATATTCAAAATCGTCTCAATTGTACATTTTATACAAAATGTCACATCATTCCCAATATACAAAATGACAACAATGCTCAAACATGGAAGAATGACATATGGTTCCCACCCTTGCATCTATTAGGATCATCCTGGAAGTCAATCTTTCTTGGTTTATTCAAGGTGGGACCTCGAGTCATTTTTTGCCTCAGTGTGGTTAATCTCTTTTGATACTAAACAAAGAAACAACATTTTTACAATTTTTTCTACAATGTATTAACAGACCTACAAAATGATACTTTATAATTCAATTTAAGAAAAATCACCACTTATGATACTAACAATCATGAGGATGTTTCCCTCCTCCACAACCCCAATCTCTCAACTATTACATCCTGAATAAGTCACAAGAATCAAAGCATGGAATTTAAACAAAAATGCGTGAAGTCAGTTCCATTCATGATACATAAAATTTCATCAATGAATGATTTCACTATGAATAAATTGAGCAATGAAGGAAATTCTCTAGCAGGTGGACCACTTAGTTGTACAAGATTCTCTGAGGAAAAATATATTGTAGCATGGACTATGTTGTCTACATAGGATGATGGATGGGGGATGTGTGAGTGTCTAGTTGTACAACCTCAATGGATGTAATGGTCTAGGATGCAACAAGGATAACTAGTGGGTGGTGTACACGTGCATCCAATTTGGATGGATGGGATGGAAAAGGTGGTGGAGGTGGGTAGTGATAAACCCTCATGACATTCATGAGAGATGGTAAAAATATTGGGGTGGAAAGTGGTATCCCAAGAGACGAGACATGGTGGGGAAAGATTGAACTTGTCTTGTATATAGGGAAAAGTGATGGGATAAGTGTCAGTAGTGGTGGTGAATGGATGATGGTGGTAGGGGTGAATTGGAAGTGAATGAGCCAAGCTTCATACAAATTTATTATATTTTTATTGGTACAAAAATGTGACATTCAAACAAAGAAATATAACAAATTTCATATTTAAATAAGATTTAACTCAATACATGATACCTATGAAGGGGGTCATATTTCCATCCTATTTGTATATGGTTCATCCTGTATGATACATCAACCTATAGAAAAAACCATTATATTTGATTCCTCATAAACAACTTGTAGAAACAAGCAACTATGTCACAGATGCAAGTGAATAATATTAGATCAATTAGGTTTCTAGATAATAAGTAGAGTAGTTTGGTGAATTTATCAAAGGTACCACATATTTTACTATGTGATACATCGAATGGGAAGTTTTTTGTTACTGTTGCATCAATGGTGGAAACTAGCACTGATGCCTCTATCATTGTCGATGGTTTTCTATCCTAGCATAGAAACTGCAAACATCATATCATTAGATATAGAAAAAAAATACACAAAAATCTACACACACACACACACATGTATATAACATAGAGATGGTCGAGATACTAATCCCCTCTTTCAAACTTTCATGTACAGTGGCCTTCATTTGCCCATAACAAGTTTTATCATAGCTTGAGCATCTATGAGGGTCACATTAATGCCTATTATATCCTTGTACCTTCTCCTGGATAGACTCTACTAAAGGGATTGAAGGACTATCCCTTCTCCCAACATCCCTTATAGGTAGGTCGTGCCATGATAATACTACAAGTTTTCTATGCTACAGCAAGATCCGAGTCAAGGTGGATATGGATTCTGATGTCTGGATGATGCTTTCTTCAATGGGAGGATGTTGAGTAGAGGGGTTAGGCCTTTTCCTAGGAGTATGAGGACCTAGCACTATCTCATGCCTAGAATTTTCTCTATCTTGTGAAGACCCATGAACCACACATTGGAATTCACCAATGTCAAAGTAGTTCACATGGAGACCTAACATAAATTATTCCCATAATTTATTGAGGAAATAGAGAAACACCTCCCTCTTATTAGATGGTGGTAAATGTCAAAAGAAATAAACCACCTATCGGTCCAATTCTCTAAAAATGGTTGGTAAGTGCACCAGTCCATACAAATGCAACTCTTTATGATTGGTGGTTGTAATATAGTTCTAGGATCAATAATTTTTTTATCAATCTTTTTATTTATTTTTAATTTTACGTGTCTAATTTGGTTTTTATCTAGCCGAGTCCTACAAAATTCAAACATCCTATCCCTATAATTAGAAATAATACTTAATTGAACTTGGGAACTTGTAATGAAATATATAATGGTGTTGAGGGAACTAGCTAGTGACAATCATGAGGGCTCTCTAGTATTCTATAAGTCTTGAACAAGAGTTCTAAGAGACCTAAACCCTTCATGAATTTCCATGTTTATATTTTTTGGTTGTGGGTTGGGGTTTGGTGTGCCTTTCTATGTTTGTGTCATGTTTGGTTTCTCTCCAGGTTCCATGTTAATTAAGATTGTTTCAATTTAGTAATGGAAAATATAGTTTAGGTTTATTTTTTAAATATTTAAAAAATTAATAAATTAAAACAAAAAATAAATTGCATCCAAATAGATACCTGGAAATAACCAAAGATGATGCCAAGAGAGTGTGGATACTACATCAAAAAAATCCAACCTAAAATTTTCTTAATATTTCTTGACAATTCAGAGTATGCTTGGTCTATTGGTGAAATAAACCAACCACACCCCTCTTTTGGGAATTTATGTAAGTAATGCACATTCCTAGAGTGTGTTTGCACTCTAAGAACTCATGTACGTTCCTAAGAATGCGCACATGCTTTTGCTGAGGGATGACATGGTCCCCTGCATGGAAGTTTGAGGGATTTCAAGCTTGTCATATTAGAAATGATTGTGTATTTCTAGGAACAAACATGTTCCTATGTGAGCACATTTGTGATCACCCCATTGCCACTTTTTTCCACCAAGTTCATGTGGACACCCTTAACTATTTTTTTTTAATTCATGCCTGCAATAAATAATATTTTTGCAACCTTATATGTAAAATTCGTCCTAGTTTGCGACACCAATGAAGATATAAATGAAACATATGGTAGGTTATCATATCAATTAGAAGGACAAGAGATATTATTTCTATTACATATCATGGATCACTAAAAAATTATTCGATATGAAATTAATGACACTCTATACTTGATTGAATATGTTTATAACTTTAAATCCTTTGTGAAATGATTCTTATTAGATGGTAGTCAAAATATAGTGGGAATTAAATCCCCTCAATACTTCAAATTCAACATGGTTTACAACATACTTTCCATGAAATACAAGGAAAATATTAGGAATGACCTCGGGTCTCATTGAATAAATACATGAAAAAAATGATAATGAGAGTCAAGACTTTCCTAACGGGTGCTTACATTATTACCACTCAAAGCATTAATCCATATGGAATAATTTACAAAAATAAATAAAGTCACACAAATCTAATTTAGTGTAGTGATTGAAGATGGAGACCAATGATATTGGTTTCCAAAGATAACATAGTGGGAAAATGTTATGAAGGCTTTGGATGTTCCCCAAATATGTTCTTTATGGCCAAAATGAATATGAATTAGAAACTAACAATGGTAATCAACAATAATGTTGTCTCATGGATTATTACACGAGTCAAATGGTACCTATTATTGATGAAATCTATGCGAAGCCTTCTTATAAGATGCCTACATAAGAACTTGATAAAAAAAAAAGATGTGAATAAATACAATATGTTATTAAAAAAAAATGTGAATAAATACAATATGTTATTTCAAAAAAAATGTGAATAAATACAATATGTTATCTTATGACCAAGTGATAACAACCCAATATGTGATTGGAAGGAATTTAATGACATTTATAAAGAGACGAGGACTTTGGGAAATACAATGTTATAGTTCAATGTTACAGTTCAATTGTGGAAACCAAATGGAGGATATGTAGGTTGGAATAAAAGATAAAAGAGTGGACAATTAAAAGAGATAAAGAAGACATGAGTGATGTGAAATTTTATCATATGGGCATGGAAACTAAAGAAGATAATTTAAAAATAAATAAAGACGAACATATTGCAATTAATATATACCAACAACAAGAAAATGTATGTGATGATCAATGAAAAATTATTTCTAATGTTTGAAGAAGAAATAAAATATCTTGAGTCCTATGTGGGTTTTATGAGAAATTCATAGCTCTTATATGATGAATATGCCTTAGAATATTATGATATGAGATAAACATTTTGTATTCTACTTTAAATATCAATGAAAATATTATGATATGAGATAAACATTTTGTATTCTACTTTAAATATCAATGAAAATGAACATATTTAAATGCATTCATTCAACTTGTTCAAACTATTTCCTTCTTAACAAAAATACACTAAACAATGTTTCATCATTATAAAGGGCTAGATGCGAGTACTAACACACACGCTTAATCTTAAGAAATTTAGTAATTAAACATTATAAAAAAGATAGTGTAATTTTTGAAAATGAACAATCACATGATTGTAAACTCATAATGACACCATTGAAAACCAATAATGACACTATTGAGAATTGATGTCACACTGTTAGAAACTAATAATTACACAAACTAATAATTACACTATTGGGAATTGATGTCATACTTTTGAAAACCAACAATTACACTTTTCAAACATGATGTAAATATAAATTCTCATTAGAGATTAAAATTTAAAATTTTAATGAAATAAGGATTAAAACTAGACCACTACTATAAATAAACTATTTATTTTTGCATGGAATGGTTAAACTAAACTTTTGTACTCTTAACATCTTGACTATAACATCGTTATCAAAGTCGTTACCATTAATTGAAGAAATTGTTGTGTGATGATATGAACCTACAAACATGGTTTTAAAGAGACATTTTATTTTGAAAAATTATAACACATTGTTCCATACATAGTAGGTATAATGTTAATTATAAAGAGAGTATGATTCCAATTGAAAAGTATGCATTATGTTACTAGTCCAAACAATTATTGAAGAGTATATATATTATCCACACACATAACACTAGCACTAGATCCATAACACTAGCACTACAACAATAGTATATGCACTTTATTTGTGATTAATTTAAATGATCCTCAAGGCAACCTCTTTCTAAAGATTTTTTCTTCCTAAGACATACACGAATATTATAAGTAATGAAAGAATTAAAACTAACAAAATGATTAATATTATTAGATGGTTTAGTCTCTTTGTCCACATGCAATAATAAGGAGTGCTTTTAGTCCCTTTTTCAATTACCTTTTCAGCTTTGTTTGTTTTTGAATTTCTTGATTAAATTTTATAATTGAGAGGGAGGTTCATCACGTTAGACGAAAAAGTATTTTTAAAACAAGAAATAAACCATTGTGTCGGCCCTACTCTCACTGGTATAGTCATCAATTTTCTTCTTTATGCCGATGATATGATTCTTATGGCAAGGAGTCCCCATGATATTGAAAACAAACTAAGAATCCTCAAGGATGTTTTCTCCAATATGGGTATGACTGTTAATACTGATAAGACTAAGGTCTTGATTATTAAATCCAATAAGATCCCTTATGATACCTTTGTATATGACAACAACAACTTGGAGGAAGTCACTTCATACAAATATCTTGGAATTGATATTCACCACAAGCTCAATTGGAATTATAGCATTGAGAAAAGGATTATTGGGGGATGGAAAGCTTATTATGGGCTTGAAAACAATTGTAAATCAACTGATCTTTGGAGTTGAGATAAGAAGAAACTCCTCTTTGAAACTCTTGTTACACCTATTATTCTTTATGGATGTGAAGTCTGGGGCTATAGTATCTCTCGTGAATCCTGGAGAAAGATAGAGAAACTACAAAATAATTTTATAACCTATAATCTCAAAATTAAAGGAAATATGCTCTATCCCATCCTCCTCTTAAGAACAAGCCTCTCTCCCATTGAGAGCATGGCTATGACTAGATACCTAATGTACAAGAACAAGTTAAACAACATGGAAGACAGGAGGCTACCTAGAATTGCTTCAAAATCAAGTCATAACCACCATCGACTCAAGCGAGGATGGCATAACGATGCCCGGTCTTGGCTAAGCTATTGGGGAATCATGGAAGAAGCCATTTTGTAGAATAAAGATACTATTAAAAAAACGTCAAATCAAAATTTGACGTTTGGTGTGATAAAGAGTTAGAGGAAAAAAGAAAATTAAAGTATTATAAAGATGTAATCAACCCTAATCTAGAAGATCAAAATTATCTATCTATTTTGCCAAGTGTAAAGAAAAAAATAAGCATTGCTAAGATAAAAACAAATTCTCACGGGTTCCATAGTGAAACTAGGCATTGGTCAATTCCTAAAATGCCATGGGATGAAAGAGTGTGTCACCTTTGTGACACTAAGAAGGTTGAAGATGAAAAACACTTTCTCTTAGATTGTCTAGCCTATACCCATATTAGATCTCATTTTCAAAATATTTATCACACTACCAACCTTGTTAACCTCTTAACTCAACAAAAGTATGTTGATCTTGGAAAGCTTCTCTTAATGATTTTCAAGCACATAAGTTTTTTTCTAAAGAATCACAAGTAATCACTTACCCTCTTAAGATCTGATAGACCAATTCGATCTTAGTCGATGTTAATCATCATCATCATCAGTGTGAAAACTCATATATTCATTTATCTATGTAAATAGAAAAATACAACAATTCCATAAAAACCTAATTGATGTTCCATGTCTCATTTCCTCTCAACAATCATTTTAGGTTTTCCTTCTATGAACTGCCATAACATGCATATTTTTTTTTTATATATATATATATATATAAAGTTTTCTATTTCAAAACAAGTATATAAATAAATCTATAGTTTTCCATTTTAATACAAGCTTTGTAGTCTAACATATAACATTATAACATTTATATGTCCACCACGACATGCATTAATTATTTTAATTAAAAAACAAATATTTATTTAAATTCCTCATTTAAATAAAAACCTAGACTGTGGCATATATCTCTAAGAGACATTTTCCACTTGGTATACACTTTTCCATTATCTAAAAGAGAAAAATCGCAATACTTTCACGTTTGGTTTGAAAGACTTGGCATGACTAGGATGAGATACATTACAGTAAAAACAATAATTTTTTTGGGTTTGAAAGACTTGACATGATTACGATGAGATACATTAGACTAAAAACAATGATTTTTCTTAATTGTTTTTTTTTTTAAATATCAAAATATAAATTGAGAAAAAATGAAAAATTTAAGATTTGTTTAAATATCGAAATATAAATATGAGAAAAAATGAAAAATTTAAGATTTTTTTAATTGTTTTTTTTTTAATATCAAAATATGATTATTAGAAAAAATGAAAAAATTCAATATTGTGCAAGTTATAATCTAAATAGTCTTTGAGGATTAATTTCAGAGGTTGAATACTATGAATTATAACACGAGAGTTGGAGGGTTACATCCTAAACTAATTTTTTTTTGTTTTTTAAATAATGTAGATCTCAAGAAATATTCTTATTAAATATTTCTTGTAAATATTGCGAGCATCACTAAATGTTTTCATTAAGTTAGCTTATCAAAATACTCAATAAATTTCATATATATATATATATATATATATATATATATATATATATATATATATATATATATATATATATATATATATATA
>ML789742.1:794699-887648 GCA_009831015.1 Picea engelmannii
CATTGGAGTAGAGTGGAGTGGAACGTATTAAATATTTTAAGCACAAAACCCTACTTTAAATGATACAGTGGTAGAGTCGATATAGTCGGACCAAATTAGAGAGGAGGGAATCATAGTAGAGAGGAGGGAGGTAGAACCAAGAGAAATGTATTAAAATCATTAAACGTAGCAGAGGGAAGCATTCACAAAAAAGAGTATGCACAAACACAACAATTGAGCTCTACATCTCTTCTTCACATTCATATATGAAACTAAACTCCAAATACATGAGACCAAATATTTATTTAGAATTCTCCATCCTTCATATACCTAATAAATGCAACTTCACCTATATAATATATGCATTTATGGTGCCTATCCATCTACTTAGTCAATAAAGTAAATGAGGGAGAAATTAGTCCATTCAACAGTCCCCTTAATTTCGACCATTACAAAAATCATCAGAAACAATGCCTAAGTGTTGTTTCTGAAATTCAAAAGTATTTCTTCCAAATGGTTTGGTGAAGATATCTTCTAATTGTCATTTTGAACAAAAAAAATGTAGCATGATGCTACCATTGTTGACAAGCTCCTGGTTGAAATGATATCAAGTGTAAATTTGTTTACTTTTGCGGTGAAACACATGATTCTTAGATAGTCCAATTGATAATTTGTTGTCACAATATATAATAGTTGGATCCTTCTCTTCATGTGGAATATCACTAAGGATCCTTCTCAACCAAATTGCATGACAAGCCGTTGAAGTTCCAACCACATACTCTGCCTCTGCTGAATAAATTGTGACAATGGGTTGTTTCTTTGAAGCCCATGAAATTAAACCTGTACCAAAAAAAAATGCATACCCAGAAGTATTGTTCATATCATCAACGCTACCTGCAAAATCACTATCTATATATCCAACAAGTGAATCATCTTCTGAATTGTAATACCAAATTCCATAATCTGTTGTACCTGCAATATACCTCAAAACTCTTTTTCCAACTTTCCAATGTGAAATTTTGGGATTTTCCATAAATCTGGAAATTAAGCTCACTGCATACATAATATCTAGTCTAGTAGTTGTAAGGTACATGAGGATTCCTACAAGCCTCTTATACAAAGTATAATCAACTGATGTTCCTTCATCTTTCTTACTTAGCTTTGTACCTGTTGCAATTGGTGTATCCGTTGGCTTGCATTTTTTCATTTTGAACCTTTTCAAAATATTTGTGGCATCGTTTTGTAGACAAATAGAAATTCATTTTTCAGATTGCTCAAATTCAATTCCCAGAAAACATTTCATAAGATTGAGATCAGTCATATCAAATTCACTTTGCATGGCTTCTTTCAATTCATTCAACAACAAATTTCCTATATAAATCATGTCATCAACATAGAGAAAAACTATCAAAATATTACCTTTCTTGTCTCTTTTGGTGTAGAGTGTGGGTTCATTTATTCTCCTGTTGAACCCATTGTTGAGAAAATAAGAATCAATGCAATTGTACCAAGCTCTTGGAGCTTTCTTCAAACTGTACAATGCTTTCTTCAATATGTACACTTTGTACTATTTACCTTTGATTTGAAATCCTAGTGGCTGACCCACATGAACTTCTTCCTATAAAATTTCATTTAGAAAGGATGATTTAACATTCATTTCATAGAAGGGGCATTTTCTTTGAGATGCAACTACCAAAACTGCTCTAACAGTATTCAAATGTTCTACTGGAGAAAATGTTTCTCCATAGCCAATACTGGGTTGTTATGTGAGCCCTTTTTCTACAAGTCTAGCCTTATGCTTCTCTGCTTTTCCTTTCTCATTGAATTTTGTCTTATACACCCATTTAACTCCAATGTCGGTTTTACCTGTAGGAATATCCACAAGATCCCATGTGTCATTTCTTTCAATTGCTTCAATTTCCTCATTCATTGCATCAACCCATTTTTCTTCTTTGACTGCTTCTTTGAAATACACTAGTTGATAGGATAACATAGAAACACGTTCTTATTGATCAATGTCATCATTCTACTCATAAATTTCTCTCAATATTCTTGTTTTCTGGTTCCTCAAATTTGGTATACTGGGATCTGAATCATTGTTAGAAGAAGAAGATGAAATATGCTCTATTTGTTCTCCTTGGCCTTGTACTTGCAATCTTCGAAGTCTTGGTGGAGAATATTTTTGTCCTATAGCTTCCACCTACTTATCTTCCTATATAGAAGGAATTTCATCTACAATCATTTCACTTGTTTGGTTATCCAAATATTTATCTTCTTGGAATTTCACATCTCTGCTTACTATCAATTTTTGGGTAATAAGATTGTACAACCTGTATGCTTTATAATTTTCACTATATCCAACAAATATGAATTTTTCACTTCTATCATCAAGATTTATCCTCAGATCCTTAGGAAAATGAGAATAAGCCACGCATCTTAAAACTTTAAAATGGGAAACACTTGATTTCATACTACTCCATGCTTCTTGAGGGAATTTATTTTTCAGATTACTAGTTGGTGAAAAATTCAAAATATAAACTCAACATGCCACTGCCTCACCCCAATATTCATTTGACAAATTATTGGCCTTCAAGATACTTTTGGCCATGTTCATTATTGTGTGATTCTTCCTTTCAACTAATCCTTTCTTTTGTGGAGTGTATCTTTTGGTAAATTGTCTCTTGATCCCATGCTTTGTGAAATATGCTACAAATTCTTTGGAGTCATAATAACCTCCTTGATATGATCTGAGTACTTTGATGTATTTTCCACTATGTTTCTCTGACAAAGATTTAAATTCTCTGAATTTTTCAAATGTCTATGATTTGTGCTTGAGAAAATAAACCCAATATTTCCTGCTAAAATCATCAAGGAATGTTAGAAAATAAAATTTGTCTCCTATTAACTAAGTTTGCATTGGACCACAAAGATATGTATGCACCAGTTCAAGGTGTTCTTTTTCTCTGTAGGAAGCATTGGGAAAACTATCTCTTTGGTGTTTGGCCAAATACAACTCTCACAGGAGTTTTTCTGTTCATGTATATGGGCAGACCTTTGACCATAGATTTCTTTTGTAAAAGACTGAGCCTGCTAAATGGTAAATCACCATATATAATATTCCATAGCCACGTATCATATAAGCTTTACACATTTTGGGCATAGGATTGTGTCAAATTTACATTTCTCAATATGAAAGGAAACATTTTATTTTTGGTCATTTGTATTGTAGCTATGATTTTCTTACTGGGTGGTTTGTCCAATATTGTACACCTGGACCTTAAAAAATGACTCTATAATCATTTTCATTCATCTGGCCTACACTCGTTAGAATATTTCTAAGACAGGTATATAATAAACATCATGAATATCTTTCTTTTCATCTTTCTCGGTCAATGCAAAAATTACACCCTTGCCTACAAAATTATTTTGATAATTATCTCCTAATTTAATTTGCAATGTGACAGAGCTATCTTAACTAGAAAAAAATTATTTTTCACCTGTCATATGATTATGGCAACCACTATACAACAACCATAGATCATGATTGTTGCTTGCTTCTTCTAGGACTTGACATGATAAGAACATTGATTCATATGCTCCTTCTTCAGTGTTGGTAAAATTTTCTCTGCCCCTGTTCAGATCTACTTTCTTCTTTTTTCATTCACTTTCATAGTGACCAAATTTCTTGCAATAACAGAACTCGATCCTTGATTTGTTAGTCCATCTTAACTGATTAAAATGTTTTCCTCTTCCCTTTGGTTATGAGAGTGTCTCTGTGGTTGTTCTGATTGTTCACTATGTTCTGAACATTCTGAATTTGACCACTATCTTGCTTGAGAGCGTCCTCTAACTCATCTTCCTCTGCTTCTATTCCCTCAACCTCTACCTCTTCTTATGGAGGCTTGAGACTGAAATGCATTCTCCAAAGATTCAGTATTTCGACTGAACCTATTTTCATGGGTTAACAAAAATCCCATAAGTTCTTAAATTGTGAGTGTTGACAAATATTTTGACTCTTGTATGGAAACTACGACCATATTAAACTTATCGGGAAGGCTACAAAGTACCTTCTCAATGAATTTATGCTCTTGAATATCTTCTCCATGCTTGTAGAAATGATTAACGATGCTCGTGATGTGGGTCATGAAATGATCCACATAATCAAAATCCCTCATTTGTAGAGTCTGAAAACTCTTCCTGAGTGTATGCAACTTTGCATTTTTGACTTTGTCTATGCCTTTATTGGTGATTTTGAGAATATTCCATGCCTGTTTGGCATGATCTTCTGTTGCAACTTTGGGGAAAATTTATTCCTCTAACCCTTGATGAGTGAGCCGCAGGGATTTGTTGTCCTTCTTCCTAAGTTCTCCAAGCACATTTCTTTGGGCGTTCATCATTTCTTTTAGATTCTCCATATTTGATTTTTTGAACTCATTAACTACTTCTTCCCAACAATATTTAGACCTAAGAAAATTTTTCATTTTAAAAGACCATACATCATAGTTCTTACCCATTAAAATTGGTCCTCGCGCGAGCGCTAGACTGTTGCTAGACTCCATGAATCTATTGTTGATAGTCAGCTCCCACTTTTATACTTAAATCTTGATGAAGATGGATTTTCCTCTGTCAAGACAGAAAACCCAAAAACATTTTTTTTCCTGGACATTTCTCCTCGGTGTAGGCACGACTGAAAAAATCGTTGTAAGTGGGGGATCGGGTGACCAAAATAGCGTGGTTTCTCCTTCTGAACTCGCTAAGTGTGACCAAAATGGTTTGGTCGCTTCGTTTGAACTGGCTAAGAGTGATCGAACAAGCTTGGTTGTGGATTGTACTAAGGAAGGGGCGACCACATTAAAAAAACCAAATTTTTAAAGAGTTTTACTTTCGATTTTCACACCAGATTTTCGTGAAATGCTTCTCCTCCTGTTATGGGTTGATCAAGCTTCAAATTTCTTTGTAATAGCTTGAAAATTTCTCTCCAATCTTCGAAAAGTCTTACTCCACTAATACAATGTTCAAGTTCAAGCATAGGAAAGAATTCACAAAACATAGTATGCACAGACACAACAATGGAGCTCTTCATCTCTTCTTCACATTCATACATGAAACTAAATTCCAAATACATGAGACTAGATATTTCTCTAGAATTTTCCATCATTCACCTACCAAATAAATGCAACTTCACATATCTAATCTATGCATTTATGATGCCTATCCATATACTTAGTCAAGCAAGTAAATGAGGGAGAAATTACTCTATTCAACAAGCTCGTCATCCTCATTGAAACTCAAAGAGAAGGTCGAGCCATGTACGAATAGATAAGGTGCTTTTTCTCGTGACCCCCTGCACCTGCAGCAGCATTAGGAACACCAAACTTTAGAATTTACGATGATCTTCACCCAATAGATGCCTGAATTCCCCTGTGCAGACAAGTGCTTCTCTAGGGTGAATAGTTGTTTGGAGCATAGTTACCAAATTCATCCGAATCTGAGAAAAAAATAAGGAAATTCGTTTATTTGGTTCAAATGCAAATAATTTGGGACTAATTCGGTACGGTTTGATATAGCTAAACGGGATGATGGGTGGCTCAGAAAAGAAAAGGGTTTTTGGAAGGATAATTCGAAGAAATCCAACAAATAATACCATTATCGAGTGAGTGTAGCGAGGGGAAGGGGGACCTTGCGTTCATGATTATAGAGGGGCTTTGCTCTTAAGTGGAATGATATGTAGTTGTGAGGGGAAGTCGTGATCCAATGATTCTCTCTTTCGAGATACCTTTTCAATACATATTTACGAAGCAGAACACAGGAAGAACTTTACAGACTCTCCGTTGCATGAAATATGGCGAAGGGAGGATGCCACACACCACGAGGCATGGCTTCTCTAAATGGTTCGATTGTTCAAAGTGATTGGGAGTTATTTAAATTTGAAAGTAGAGTGCACAGATACTTAGTCAAACGAGTAAAATCGTCTAAAACATATATATTCAATCGTCTAGGATGGTCGAAATTTTTATCTTATCGAATTCAAATCCAAATTCAAATGTAGTATCTATGAATGGAAAATTTCAAGTTACAATTTTCATTGTATCGAATTCAAATTCAAACTTGGTATCTATGGTATGGTTTGGAGAACTATCCCCGTCTACAATAGGTAACCGGAATATCAAACATCCGTCTTGATTCTTTTCACAATGTCACTTTCATCTTCAAATTGAGGGGACCCATGTTCAATAGGAAACCTAATTCCATGTCATTTACGATCCATACGTGCCCCTTAATCAAGCTTTTAATTAGAAACATTATTTTATTAAGGCCCAACAATCCCATATTACTTAAGTTGATAGGCATGGTCATAAAATAGGTTTATTAATCCATCTTTTAATTAGAAATTCTTATCAATCTTTTAATTAGAGATTCTTATTTTATCATTATTGTTTACTATTTCACATTTACTCAATATAATTAAGAAATTTATTAGGCTCACAACCTGAATTCCATGTGTAAAACGCCTCTGTGCTACATTTGACCAATTAAAATAATAACATTTGGAATTTGTTTCAATATCTTCAGCTCCATAACTCTCTACTACGTGTTGTAACCTTTGAGAACATCACACAAAGAGAACGTTCAGATAACCAAACATGTCTCTTAGGTATTGGAAGATAACATTGTAGACCTTATACTCCCATTCTCTTTCGTCGCTTTTGCATTGGGCATGGATTTTTATCTTTAGCTCTAATAGTGCTTTAGGTTATTTGGATTTTAATGTGGTCGATCCTCGTATATTGAGGCATTAATATGCCTTCTGAGTAACTGGTTTAAAATAAATGAATGGTCACTTTGGAAAAGGTGGGTTCCAACGTCCATTGATGATATGTGAATGAATGGTCACTTTGGAAAAGGTGGGATCCAACGTCCATTAATGATATGTGAGACCGATCTGTGCAAGCTTGAGAAATATAGAAAGGAGAAGACATGAGAACAACTGGAGAATCCATGTGTAAACCATGAATATCACGAACCCCGCAATATCCCCTATAGAGGAGGACCTCTCCATCTCCTCCTTCGTCTTTTTCTTGGCGCATACTTGCGTGTGGGCATGGCCGACCTAAACTTTCTTTCTATTTCTGCATGCATGTCTGTTGTTTCAGCATGTGGCGAATACAAGGCATCATCCGTCATAATCTAGCTGCTAGGTATCCAACATGTATCAATTTCCAAACCTTAATATGTATACTTCATTTCAATTTTCTTAATTTGACTGTCAAATCAAATAAAATGTAGGTAGCTTGTAGAAAATTATAATAATCCTATTGACTGATTGAAAAAGAAAATCTGGAATTTTGAAAAGACATAATAAGTGGAAAAAAAAAGAAATACGTGGAAAGTTAATATATAGAAAGAGTAAGGCAAGTTCTTCGCCCAAATGTCAAGCCATGTCTTTCTCGAAGATGCATGTGAGTTTGTGGTTTATAGATGTTTGCATAATGAGAGTCACATGTATGGATGGATCGACCTCTTTTTCAAAAAAAAAATAGTTGTTTTATGATTTTACAAGATAAGCCTTGTTACTTAATGTCAATTGGCCATTTTTTTGTTTTGAAATAGTTATATGACGAGGATGTAAGTGGTAGTGCTTACTCTCGACATTTCAAAGGAGACTTTGTTAAAATGAGCGAGACAGAGAGAATACGGAATGTTGTTTTTTAAAGAAATTGTAACGATTTAACTTAACGGAGAAGAATAATTTGATGGTATTGTTTAAATTAGAGTTTAATGGGATGATTAAATTACGAGAGAATAACTCAATGGTATTGTTTAACTTAGTGTTTAACGGAGTGGCTTGACTGAGATAATAAGGAATGATATAGGGCGTAAGGGTATATTTGCTTTTATTTCGTTGTGTATGGCACGGGTTTAAAATTCACCAAAGCGATTTCATTTTTAAATCATTTGGCCATATGTGTTTTGTTGGAATCATTGATTGTTGCAATATTACCATTTTGAAATGATTTTCAACAAATAACTAAAATCCCAAATTAAAAATATAATATATAATGAAGTATCACAACCATATTATTAAAATTTGTTGATTTATATCCATTAACATCAATATCTTTTTAAGTATGGAAAATTTCGAGATTAGGAATACTAACAAAAGGTATGTAAGCACTTATTATAACCAAATAGAGAACATGAAGATACTTAACTAATGAATATCTCTATCTACTTTCAACATCAGCTATTGATGTGGTTGTGTTTAAAACATATAACATCCACTATATAGAGAACCTGAAGATACTTAACTAATGAATATCTCTATGTACTTTCAACATTAGCTATTGATGTTGGTTGTGCTAGTTTAAAACATATAACATTCACTATTGATGTGAATGTGCTATTTTAAAACATATTTTATTTTTTGATAGACGTTTCTCTATTGACAATCGGTGGATTAATCAATCTTGTAATTAAAAATATTATATCTTGGAATTAAAGATGATAACATATTCACGTGATTTTCTTTCAATCAATAGATGAGATTTTAAAATTAACTTCCTTGAATTTATGAATTCATACGCTATCAATCCTTAACTTGTTTATTATTTCACGTTT
Source organism: Picea engelmannii (assembly GCA_009831015.1). Classification (NCBI taxonomy): domain Eukaryota; kingdom Viridiplantae; phylum Streptophyta; class Pinopsida; order Pinales; family Pinaceae; genus Picea; species Picea engelmannii. The sequence goes on from ML789742.1 coordinate 803,298, forward strand.
ACTCAATATGATCAAGAAATTATTGAGATAGCAACATTAATTCCACGTTTGGGTTATTAGCAAAGATTAGTATGTGTAAAATGCCTCTCCGCCACATTTAAGTGTTTAAAGTGATAGTAGTAAGAAATTATTGGACATTTGTTTCAATATCTTCTTTTCCATAATGCAGACCTTCGACTCCCATCCTCCTCCTTCATCGCTTTTGCATGGATTTTTATTCTAGATCCGATAGGTTTTTAGGTTATTTGGATTGGAATGTGGTTAAGCCTATTAATATTCCTTCTAATCAGTGGTCAAAAATAAATGAATGGTCAATCTAGAAGAGGTGGGATCAGGCGTCCATTGATGATATGCCTAGATGAAGTCTCTCTTATGTGTGCAAGCGTGATAAATCTAGAAAGGAAAAAACCCGAAAAAAACATGAGAATCCATGCGTAAAACACAACTTTCATGAACCCCGACGTACCCCATACAGAGGAGGACCTCTCCAGCTGCTCCTTCGTCATTGTCTTGGCTGCATTTCTCGTGCAACTAGTTTTAGTTTTGGAGCATGCTTGACTTGAGCCCTACTTAAGAGTGGCTCTGTCTATTTCTTCATCAATTTTCAAACCTCTAAATAACGTGTAAGAGTAGAGCTCTCTATAACATCTGTATCTCATTTCCATTTTCTTAATTTGACTATCAAATCAAATAAAATGTACAGAGCTTCCATAAAATTATAATAATATTATTGTTTTAATGAAAAGAAAAATATAGAATTTTGGAATTACATAAAATCTAACCTCTTTAACCTTTCAAGTAGGTAGAATAATATATTTTTTATATAATAGAGAATAATATTAATAAGTCCTAGTAATAAGGAAGAATAAGTCAAATGTAAGAAAACTTAATAGAAGATTCTGCTTCTAGAAGGATTTTCCTCTAGATTGTTCTTTTGGTAGACAGATTTAGTATAAAAAGGATTCAATGGCATGATATGTTTTTTCATTGAGAATTATTGTAATAGAGCATTGCTCTGCTAGAGGTTTCCCCCTTGAAGAGGAAAGTGAACAATGTTTCCTATCAATAAATGTATTATCTTGGTGTTGTGGTTTGATATATTGTGTTGTTCCACAGTTATTCATTGCAATATTTTTTTATGCTATTATAATAGATCTCGTACTTTACAAGCGGTATTAGACCACTTTCCTTTGTGGGAAATGGTGGGTTAATTTTTTGTAGGGTAGAGATGTATTTAGACGTCTTAGAGCTACAATGGTTAATACAATGCATAAATACACAGTTGGTGAAGAATACATGCAGGAAATACAAGAGGTACTTAAGCTCACATTGTTGGACACCCTTGTAACCATTGTTGGTACCCCTTCAGTGCATCAAACAACACTTGTGTACAGACCAACCAAGGTATACTGAAGCCCTCCGTAGATCAAATGATTGGTCACCTGACTGCTATAGTTCCACTGAGAACAACACTTCGGAAGATACTCTCTAGTACTTGGATAATAGGGTAGTACGACTAAGGGTACAGTCTAGCTTTCTTAGTTGGTGCCTTGAGATATTGGGTTGAGTACTACAGTTTGACCCCGCACATATATCATAGAGATATAAAATAGGGAAAACCATTGTCTATAGAAACCCTCAACACCCTAACCCTTGGGACAAAAACAAAACAGAAAAGGAACAGACAAGCTCTATTGTCGTGCCACTTTTTTCCCTACATTTAGGTTGATAAATTACTACACATTTCTTCCTGTTAAGAATTTGGTCATTTTTCCACAGTAGTATTCTTCAAATCGAAGTATAACTTCATAGGATTAAATAAATAAATACAATTATGGGGCCTTCATGCACCCTTATTTGGGACATATCCCATTTTCTTCCTCTTTTCATTCTAATCGAGTTCATACCTATCATTGTTCAATTTTTTTTTATCTTTGTGGTTCTGACCCCCTTCTGGCCCCCTTATTTGGGACCTACCCCATTGGATTCCCCTCTTCTCTGTGATCATTGTGATACCTTTAACCCATAACCCCTTTTCTCTACGGTCCCACCTACCTCTTTCATGTGCCCCATTTCACCATGGCCCACACCAATAGCCAAGAACTTGAATCACACTTCAATACCTTGTCATCTTATTTCCCTGAGACATAGAAAGAAGTGCGACAACTCAGTGCCAATGTTACCACCATTAATTCCAAAATGAATTCCACCATAGATGCCAAAATCTAAACCTTGTAACATGACCTCTCTGCCCATCTTGAATCCTTCATTGTGCATCTCTATGCCAGGTTGAATATTCTTGGAGACCTTACCTCATCTGAACAAAATTTTCAACGCAAAGGTGAGACTTCCTCCAATTACCAAACCTTTATATCCCATAACTTTCAACATGATCTACCCCTTCCTAGAGTGGATGTGAAAAAAATTGATGGTTCAGATCCCACGTGCTAGGTCACCCAAATGGAACATTACTTCTCTTTGCATGGAATTACCGATGAGTTGGACAAACTCTATTATAGTGTACTCCATTTGGATCCCTATTGATGGAAATGGTGGAAATGGCGTAAAAAGGGACACCAAGGGTATGTGTCTTGGACATGCTTTGTTCCAGAGATCTATGACCACTTTGAAACTAACACCCATCATTTAGGCTATTTGACTAAGTTGAAACAAACTAGACAAGTGGAAGAGTTTATAGCTTCCTTTGAACAATTAGCTTTCAGAACAAAGGGAATGATATATGCTTTTTTCAAGGAATTCTTTATCAACAACCTCAAGGATGAAATATATGCCCATTTCCTCATGGATTCCCCCCAGACTTGGTTGGAAGCTACAAAACAGGACAAGGAAGCATAATAAGTTGTATCGTCCCAAACCCAAAAACCACCCTTTATCCCCCCCCCTAAAAATCCCCTTCCCACCACTCCTACTACTCCCCTAAAGATACAGAAATTAACTCAAGTTGAAATGGATGAATGCCAACTTAAAGTATTTTTCGAGGCACAAGTGTAAGGAACATAATATTTTAATGGCTATGTCAGAGGATGTTTCTAAAGAAGAGGAAGATCTGTCTCATGTACTTGAGATATCCCCACTAGAGGATATTCCTCCACCATCTGATCCACCTATAATTGAACCACTAATTTCTCTCAATGCACTCACAGGTTTCTCTGCTCCCCAAACCTTCAAATTAATTGGCTACATTAAGAACCAGAAAGTCATCATTTTAGTTGACAACGACAACACCCATAATTTTATTCATCGCCACATTTTCCAAGATGTCAGTTTCTATATATGTCTAGTTAATGATTTCCAAATCATGATTGCCAATGGGGGTTCCATGAAATGTGGAGGGAAATGTGAAAATGTGCACCTCAAAATTGGTCAATATCACTTAAAATGTCATATGTTTGCTATTGATATGGGTAGTTGTGACATTTTACTTGGTGCATAATGTTTACACACTCTTGGCCCTATCACCGTGGATTTCCAAAAATTAACCATGCAATTCCAGGAAGAGGGAAAACAACACTAGTTCCGAGGCATCACAACGGGTTCACCAGAGATCATCAGTTCCCACCGAATGTAAAAAATCCTCAAAAAAGGTCATTCTGGCATTATTTCCTAACTTCATGTCGTTCAAGTGGTTGAGACACCCTTTGTACATAACGACCTCCAATGTATCTTCTCCCAACACCAAGTTGTTTTTTAAACCCCCCAGGGAATTACACCTTCTCGTGGTGTCCATGATCATTCCATTCCTCTTGTTCCAGGAATTATTCCTCCAAATGTTTTCCCTTGTCATCATCCCTTCACCCAGAATAATGAAATTGAGAATATTGTTCAAGAATTACTAAAAGTTAGTGTCATATGTCTTAGTACCGGTCCCTATTCTTCTCCAGTACTCATGGTACTCAATAAATAAGGTAGTCAGTGCATGTGTCTTGATTTCAGATCTCTTAACAAGCTCACCATCAAAGACAAATTTTGCATTCCTATCATTGATGACCTTTTGGATGAATTAAGTGGTGCTCAGTATTTTACTAGACTTGATCACCTCTCTGGCTATCACCATATTCGTATGTAAGAATAAGGCATTCCCAAGACTACATTTAGAAAACATGAGGGTCACTATTACTTCTTGGTTATGCCATTTGGCCTCTGTAATGCTCCTTCAACTTTTCAAAGTCTCATGAATCATGTCTTCCGTCCTTTCTTCCATCATTTTTTCTTGGTTTTCTTTGACGATGTTCACATCTATATAAAAACCTGGTAAGCACATCTCTCCCATGTTGACAGCTACGCGGCCTTCCTCCACCCGCAGGTCGGAAGGTCCATGCGCTCTCACAGGATCTTCTTCTTCTTGGCCCGAAGAGCTCTAAGCTTCTTCTATTTTCCTATCGGGAAATATGCACCCACATATTTTCTTCCTCGCGATCCTCCTTTCTTTAATTATCGGAGGATCGAAACTCGTGGCTTCGCAAGTTCACTGTCAATCACTGGGCTTTGGAATCCCCGAGACCCGATGTCCAGTCAATGTTTGACTTCCTCCTACCTTATCGGGACTGTTGCTCTTGTCGGGATTCTCCTTATCAAGATATCACTACTCGCGATATCGAGCACTATGATTTGTCGAATCTCGATACTCGATGCAACGAAACTCTGATGCACGCGTGAACTATCTCTTCAACTCCTCGCCACTCCTATCGGGATTTCGAAATTTGCGGGATCGTGAATCCTGATGTCGATGGATTCGGGACTTGCCTTTTCCTGATCCCCGATATGCATGGCACCTGTCTTCCACCAACCCTGCTGTGGCCCCACACGAACCCTTCCGTCGGGATATCGTGAATCGCGAATCCAAACTACAAGATTTCTTTGTTCATGAAACCCCTGATTCTCTGATCCCCGACTTCCTTGGATCTCTTGACACGCATCCTTAAAATGATCGGTTCTAGACTCGTCGGGATATCGCAGATCGCGATTCCTGATGCTGTGATTTCTTCACTCCTGAAGTTCCCAAAATGCCGAACCCCGACTTCTCTTCTCACTAGGGTTTAACCCGGGTGCAGCTCCTACCAAACCTAATGGCTGACGGGAATTCAACTGCTGATCCCACGGTTCACCCGCCTTTTGAGCTCAGACTCTGATGTGGCCGTAACCTCCCCTCCTAATATGTCGGATCTGACAGCTAGTGGGATTTCCACGAGTTCCCTCCACAAAATATTGACCGTCGCTTCTTCCTCCTTGAGGATTTCCTTGATGCAAAATATCCTGTGTGGCCCTCGAACAGATTTGAAGGCTCTACTTCTCCTGATTTTTTTCCACGACTTCAAGCCTCTTATAAAAAGAGAACTCTTTGCACACACTACTTACGAAAACCCTTCAACCTCGACTGAGTGTTGAAGTCTCTTGACCCTGCGCACTCCTGCAGCAACAATCTTCTAACACTTCCCTCAGGTTCACAACCCTGAGACCTTTAACCAGCCTGTGCACTCCATGCACGACTCCTGTGCCCAACTACACTTTCGAGGGAATGAGAACAAAAGCTACCTCTAATCGAACCCTTCTGTCAATGCACTCCTTGCGGACAATTCGACTGCACTCCTTGCAGGAATCCTCTGACACAATTAGAGAAACAATTGAAACTCATTCACTCTTCCTCACAGACTTCAATTCTACCATGAAATCACATACACAACATATAAAAGCAAATGTATGACAGGAAGCAAACTTTCATGAGCATATCATCAATACACAGAGAAACAACACAAACCATGAATTTGAATCAAAACTTTCTTCTATTAATTCAAATGCCTGTACATGGGTGTTCTTCATACAATTCTCTGCATTCTCTTCTGCTTCTTCTCTTCTATGCTTAGGCTCATGCTCAGGCTAATGTTACAATGTACAAATGAGGGTGTCTATATCTATTTTCCCTCAGGGACTCTAAAACTATCAAATCTAAAATTAAATTCCTATCTAACTGCATTAAGTCTATTAAATGTCGACTATCTACTAAGGACGAGAGCTATCCACTCAAGGTCCATTTACAATCTACAAGTGCACCTCATCTTAAATGATTCATTTAAGGTTTGCGCAACAATTTCCCAGGCAATTTCAAAATTTGCGCTGCTTATCCAGCTGTCCTCCGCTTCCGTGCTGGCTCGCTTGATGTGCTGGCGATGCTCCTACATCATACTCCTCGGCTTGAAAACTTTCATGGGCTCCTATCCATGAGCTTCTGCATGGTATGTTCATGCTTCTGTATCTCATCTTTAGTCTCCCAGCTACCATCTTCCACCGGGTGATTCTTCCACTTGACCAGATACTCGAAGTATTCTTTCCTTCTGGTCTTCTTACCCACTCTCTTGTCCAGTATGCATTCCATCTATGGTTTCTCTACAACTAGCAATTGTTTCATCCACTGGATCATTGGTAGCCCATCTCTAGCCTCTGTTTCTCCAGCTCTGTATGGGTATAAATCTGCGATATTGAATATCGGAGATATTCCAATTCCGTCCAGTAGCTCGATCTCATAAGCATTTTCCCCGAATTTTCTCAAGACCTTGCATGGTCTGATTTTCTTCATTTTCAGTTTGTTGTATGTTCCCCTTGGGAACCTTTCTTTCCTTAAATGTGCCAGAACTAGATCACCAACTTCAAACTGAAGTTGTCTCCAGTGTTGATCATCTCTGCGCTTGTACTCCTGGTTTGATTTCAACAACCGTTCCTTCACCCTGCTGTGAAATTCCTTCATCTCCTCTGCGAACTCTTCTGCACTAGCGATGCTAGTAGCAGTCTATTCTGAATCCCTTAGTTTAGAAACTCCTCTCGGTTGTGTGCCATTCACAATCTGAAATGGACTTTTTCCTGTGCTTCGATTCACCGAATCATTGTATGCGAACTCTCCCTGTGGCAATATGTTGTCCCAACTGCTGTGGTGCTCTGTCACCAAGCTTCTCAGCAAGTCTCTCAGACTTCTGTTCACCACTTCTGTTTTCCCATATGTCTACGAACAATAGGCAGAACTAAACTTCAAGTTAGTCCCCAGCTTCTTCCATAAGGTCCTCCAAAAATGCTTTATGAATTTGGTGTCTCTGTCCGAAACTATACTTTTCAGCAACCCATGAAGTCGAATGACCTCCTTAAAGAATAGATTTGCGATGTGGGTCGCATCGTTGGTTTTCTGGCATGGAATAAAATGTGCCATTTTAGAAAATCTGTCTACTACCACAAAGATGGAATCAACACCCCTTTGTGTCTTTGGTAACCCCAATACAAAATCCATACTTATCGCTTCCCATGGCCTCTCTGGTATGGGCAATGGCTGATAAAAACCTGCATTTTGTTTCCTTCCCTTTGAATGTTGGAAAAATCGACATCTGTCAACGAATATCTTGACATCTTCTTTCATGCCCGGCCAAAAATACGACTCATTCAGCTTCGCAAATGTCTTGTCATGACCGAAATGTCCTGCTAAGCCTCCGTTGTTTCTTTCCTTCAACAAGTTCTCCCTCATGGAGCATTTCGGAATACACAATTGATTGCCTCTGAACAACAACCCCTCCTGGATCATATAATATATCCAAGGACTTCTGTCTCTGAGAATTGGATTCTCAGCTGCTTCATGTGCTTCTCCAAAATCTATATCACCTGCGTACATGTCCCTGAGATTATCAAAACCCAAGGTTTTGACTCGGAATTCCTGCAACAATAAACACTTCCGGCTCAAAGAATCAGCCACTTTGTTAGCAGTACCTAAAATATGCTTAATCACAAATGTGAAATTCTACATATACTCTACCCATTTAGCATGTTTCTGATTCAACTTCTCCTATTGAGTCACAAACTACAATGCATGATTATCACTGTACAATACAAATTCTTTCGGGATCAAGTAATGCCTCCACTTCTTCAATGCCTATATGATAGCATAGAATTATTTATCATACGTGGAGTATTTCAACTTTGCCTCATTCAGCTTCTCACTGAAATATGCAATCGGTCTGTCTTCCTGACTCAAGATCGCTCCTATGGAAAACCCGCTTGCATCACATTTCACCTGAAATGTTTTCTGGAAATCCGGTAACACCAACACTGGTTGTTCCGTGATCTTCCGCTTCAACAGATTGAATCTCTTTTTAGCCTCTGTTGTCCAGTGAAAATACTTATGCCACTTCTTCACAGTATCCATCATCGCTGCACTAATCCCACTGAAATTCCTGATGTACTTCCGGTAGAAACTAGCCAAACCATGAAAAATCCTCACCTCGAATACATTTCTCGGTGATGGCCAATTCTTAATTACCTCCACCTTATCCGGATCCATCCTCAACGCATTCGCTAAAATAACAAAACCCAAGTAAATGAGCTATGTCTTCATAAATGAGGACTTCTTCATGTTAATCAATAGCTTCTCCTGCTGTAGCTTTTTCATCACAATGGCTAAATGCTTCAGATGCTCAGCCTCTAATTTACTATAAACTAGTATGTTGTCCAGATAAACAATGACAAATTTCCTGATGAATTCTCTCAGGACTTCGTTCATCAACCTCATAAAGGTACTTGGTGCATTCGTCAATCCAAACGACATGACTAGCCATTCACACAACACTTCGTTAGTTTTGAAGGCTGTCTTCCATTTGTCACCTTCTCTCATGCGAATCTGATGGTATCCGCTCTTCACATCAATCTTTGAAAAATAATTTGCCCCACTCAGGAAATCCATCAGATCATCCATTCTCGGCAATGGAAACCTGTACCTCATGGTTATCTTGTTGATCGCTCTTGAGTCAGTACACATTCTCCATCCTCGATCCTTCTTTGGACTGAGTACTATTGGAACAACACATGGACTCAAGCTTTCCTTGACCAATCCTTTGTCCAATATCTCCTGGACTTGCTTCTTAACTTCTTCATTCTCTTGCGGAGTCAACCTGTATGAGGCTTTATTCGGAAAACTGGCTCCTGGTATGAGGTCTATGTGATGAATCACACTCCTCATCGGTGACAACGAACGAGGTAATTCGTCCACTATGATGTCAGTGAACTCTTCCAGCAGTTCCTGAACCTCATCTGGTAAATCATCCACTCTTGTACTAGTCAGAACAATCCTTGGTTTCCCGAGCACAAAGAATTGTGGATCTTCTTTCCTCTTAACCTCTGTAAGAAGTTCCTTCCCACTCATGAGAAGTATTGTGTTGCTTACCTCTGGCTTGACCTCCTTATCCTTTATCGTAAGTAACATATGGGTTCTCCCATTCTTCTCCAGGGTATATGTGTTCATTCGCCCATCATGAATCACATTTCTGTCATATTTCCATGGTCTACCCAACAATAGATGACATACATCCATGGGAATAACATCACATAAGATCTTATCAGTATACCCTCCTATCTTAAATTCAACCAAGCATTGTTTAGTAACAGTTACCTGGTGTCCTTTTTGTAGCCACGAAACTTTGTATGGGCTTGGATGATCAGTTGTCTCCAGCTCCAGCTTCTCTACCATCTCTGTGGATATGAGATTATCCATGCTACCATTGTCCACGATGACCTTGCACACCCTGTCCTTGGTCTTGCAAGTTGTTCTGAAAATTCTGGTACTTTGGACTGAACTTTCCACCTCCTTCTTGGGTGTCAAAAGGACTTTACGCATCATGAGAGATCTTCCGCCTTTTGCATCTTTTGCCTCAACATCCCGCCTCTGCGCCTCGGTGATGTGAGTTTCTCAAATGTCCTTCTTTTTATCTGGTCACTCGTAAGACTTGTGCCCATTCTGTCCACATGTAAAGCATGTGATGACTCCACCTCTTCCTCTTCCTCTACCTCTGGTACGAGGAAAATTGTTGTTGTCAGCATATCCTCCATTCTCCTCTATATGTTGCTGTCTCTGTTCAACGTATGGCCCTCTCTGTAAGGTTCCACCTCTCTCAAATTTACCCTGAGGTTTCTTCCATTCCTCCTTGGGCTTCTGGTATTTGTCTTGGGCAACTGCTTTGCCTCTGGGCTGACTTCTACCTCGCCCTCGCTGACCGTGCTTTCGGCTCAGCTTTTCTTCAGCCTTCAGAGCCATATGATAAGAATCCTCCACCCTCCTAATGGTAACCATGCTTAACTCATCCTGAATGTCGTATCTCAGACCATTCATATATCTAGCAACCTTCTCATCATCGCTCTCCCAATGACCTACTTTGATGTTAATTCGATAGAATTCTTCAGTGTATTCTTTCACTGTCATCAGCTTCTGTCTCAGGTTCTGTATCCTCCTGAACAGAGTGATTTGATAGTATCTAGGGATGGATTTTTCCTTCATATTTGTGATCATTCTATCCTAGCTCTTGATCTTCTGCTTTCCTTTGCAGCATCTATCAGCTTGTAGCTCGTCCCACCACAATGCTGCATGTCCTTTCAAGCACGTAACAACATGCTTGACCTTCTTATCTTCTTCAACATCTTCATGGTCGAAACAAGTATCCATAGATCTAATCCATTCTAGTAGCTCCTCCGCATCCAGATTTCCCTCATAAATTGGAATGTCCATTTTGGATTTTGCGCCCATCCTGGCAATAGCTTTAATTAGATGTTCATTCGATGCATCCTTGGCTACAACTTCCTCATCGCGTTCAGCCTCTATTTCACTCTTGGAATCATTAAGATCCCCTGCACTAGCTGTGCATCTTTGCACTGTCTCCATGTCTTCGAGTCTTGCCCGAAGATCATGCATCTGCCTCTCCATTTCTGGATTGACTACCTGCCTGTCTCTTCTCCTCACCTCCCTATCTTTTGGATCAGGTGACTTTCTTTCTCTCCTGGGCAGCATGGCGAATTTCCTTCTCTGTTACAGAAAGTAAAGAGATATTCCCGCTCTGATACCACTTGAAGGCTACACGACCTTCCTCCACCCACAGGTCGTAAGGTCCATGCGCTCTCACAGGATCTTCTTCTTCTCGGCCTGAAGAACTCTAAGGTTCTTCTATTTCCCTATCGGGAAATCTTCACCCACGGATTTTCTTCCTCGCGATCCTCCTTTCTTTACTTATCGGAGGATCGGAACTCGCGGCTTCACAAGTTCATTGTCGATCACTGGGCTCTCGAATCCCTGAGACCCAATGGCCAGTCAACGTTTGACTTCCTCCCACATTATCGGGACTTCTGCTCTTGTCGAGATTCTCCTTATCGGGATATCGCTACTCGCGATATCGAGCACTATGATTTTCTTATTCTCGATACCTGATGCAACGAAACTCCAATGCACACGTGAACTGTCTCTTCAACTCCTTTCCACTCCTATCGAGATTTTGAAATTCGCGAGATCGCGAATCTTGATGTCGATGGATTCGGGACTTGCCTTTTCACGATCCCCGATATGCGTGCCACCTGTCTTCCACCAATCTTGTTGTGGCCCCACACAAACCCTTCCATCAGGATATTGCAAATTGTGAATCCAAACTACAAGATTTCTTTGTTCACGAAACCCCCAATTCTCCGATCCCCGACTTCCTTGGATCTCTTGACATGCGTCCTTAAAATGATCGGTTCTAGACTCGTCGGGATATCGTGGATCACGATTCCTGATGCTGTGATTTCTTCACTCCCGGAGTTCCCGAAATGCCGAACCCCGACTTCTCTACTCACTAGGGTTTAACCCCGGTGCAGATCCTACCAAAACTAATGGCTGACAGGAATTCAACTGTTGATCCAATAGTTCACCAGCCTTTTGAGCTCGGACTCTGATGTGCCCGTAACCTCCCCTCCTAATCTGTCAGATCTGACGGCTAGCGTGATTTCCACGAGTTCCCTCCACAAAATATTGACCGTTGCTTCTTTCTCCTTGAGGATTTCCTTGATGCGAAACCTCTTGTCTGGTCCTCCAACAGATTTGAAGGCTCTACTTCTCCTGATATTTTTCCACGACTTCAAGCCTCTTAGAAAAAGAGAACTCTTTGCACGCACTACTTGTGGCAACCCTTCAACCTCAACTGAGTGTTGAAGTCTCTCGACCCTGCGCACTCCTACAACAGTAGTCTTCTAACACTTCCCTCAGGTTCACAACCCTGAGACCTTTAACCAGCCCGCGCACTCGTTGCACGACTCCTGTGACCAACTGCACTTTCGAGGGAATGAGAACAAAAGATACCTCTAATCGAACCCTTCTATCAACACACTCCTTGCGGACAATTCGAATGCACTCCTTGCAGGAATCCTCTGACTCAATTAGAGAAACAATTGAAACTCATTCACTCTTCCTCACAGACTTCAATTCCACCATGAAATCACATACACAACATATAAAATCAAATGTATGACAGGAAGCAAACTTTCATGAGCATATCATCAATACACAGAGAAACAACACAAACCATGAATTTGAATCAAAACTTTCTTCTATTAATTCAAATGCCTGTACATGGGTGTTCTTCATACAATTCTCTGCATTCTCTTCTGCTTCTTCTCTTCTATGCTCAGGCTCAGGCTCAGGCTAATGTTACAATGTACAAATGAGGGTGTCTATATCCGTTTTCCCTCAGGGACTCTAAAACTATCAAATCTAGAATTAAATTCCTATCTAACTGCATTAAGTCTATTAAATGTCAACTATCTACTAAGGACGAGAGCTATCCGCTCAAGGTCCATTTACAATGTACAAGTGCGCCTCATCTTAAATGATTCATTTAAGGTTTGCACAACAATTTCCTAGGCAATTTCAAAATTCGCGTTGCTTATCCAGCTGTCCTTTGCTTCCGCGTTGGCTCGCTTGATGTGCTAGTGATGCTCCTGCATCACATGTGGATCAAAACCTCTAGATAATATCTCAACACAATTTTTTTCTTAAGAAATCCAAATGTTCCTTTGGTGCCTATGAAATTGAGTACCTGGGACATATTTTCAGCAAGGATGGTGTATGGGTAGATCCAAAGAAAATTGAATCTATGGAGGATTAGTCGTGCCTAAAAACTATTAAAATTCTATGTGGTTCTTTGGTTTGATAAACTATTATCGTAAGTTTGTCAAGAATTATGGAAAAATTGTAGCTCTTCTCATAATGCTCCTTAAAAAGAATTCTTTTAGTTGAACTCCATCAAATGACCATGCCTTCCAAGATTTGAAAGCAGTTATGAGCACTACTCCAATTTTGCCTCTCCCTGACTTCAACAAGACCTTTTTATTGGAATGTGATGCCTTGGGGAAAGGAGTCGGGGTTTACCTCATGAAAGATGGTAGACCTTTGGATTTCACCAGAAAAAAATTGTTTGAGTGCTATTTGGGTGAGTCCGCCTATGAAAAGGAAATGTTGGCTATTCTTCATGGTTTGGATATTTGGCATCCTTATCTCTTGGCGCAATGCTTCCAAATCAAAATTGATCATGAAAGCCTCAAGTATTTTCTAGAACAAATAATTTCTTCCCTGGAGCAATAAAAATGGGTAACCAAGTTGTTTGGATATGATTATGACATCATATACAAAAATGGAAAATAAAATGTGGTGGTTGATTCCCTTTCCAGGAAATAGAAGAAGATGGGTCTATTTTTTCCCTCTCGTTCATTCTCATAGATTAGCTTCAGGAAGTTTTTCGATAATGGTTACAAGACCCAAAACATGCAATACTGATCCACAAACTATAATAGGATCCACAAGCTTCTTTAGGGTACTCATGGCATTGATAAGAGCTTTGTTATTAAGGTCGCATGTGTTTAAGAAAATATTCAAACCTTAAATCCATCGTGATCTCTAAGTTTCATTCTTCACCTCCAGGTGGGCATTTTGGTTTTACCAAAACATATGAATGGGTCAAACATTTTTTTTTTTGGGATGGTATGAAATAGGCCATTCACACCTTTGTGGCTGAATGTGATACCTTTCAGGATATATATTGAAATCCCTAGGCATACTCAAACTGCTTTCGATCCTGACTATTATTTACAAAAATATTTCTATGGACTTCATTTTTGGCTAACCTAAATCAAGTAATAAGTCAGTTATCATGGTAGTAGTGGATCATATTTCCAAATATGCTCATTTATGTTCTCTTCAACACCCACTCACTACCTCCATCGTAGTTCAAATTTTTATGGCTAATATCTTCAAACTCCTTGATCCGTAAAGATCTTTTAATGACTGTGGTTGAGTTTTTAATTGCATGTGTTAATAAACCATTTGAGAAGCTTAATGAAAGAATGAGGAAATAAGAGGAATTATGACAGCCATATACACATATGCAGAAATTAAATGAAGTAATAAACAACAAACCATAGAAAGAGAATTGATAACGGAGTTTGGCACAACGTTGCCTAGGTCTCCGGGCCTTTGTATCTGTGGGGGAGGCTTCTTATTTATGTTCAAAGCTCAAAAATACATCACAACAGTGCCAATTGGCTACAATCCTGATATGGCCATGTTCTTCCAGATCTCTAGAATCCAACAAAAGAAACGGCACGCAAAACGGATGACTGGAGCTCCCAAAAATGGCCCACAAGCGTATGCTCCTCAACAGCTTCCCTGCATAAAAATGGCTTAGGCTTGGCTTCCCTTCAGCATAACTCTACTCTGACTATCCTCCCATGGCCTCAAACATGCCTGGTTTTTATAGATTTGAAGTTGGTTATCCATCCCCAACTTCCTCCCAAAATATGGCCTCCAAAAATGCCCAATATCTCCCAAAAATGGATAAAATCCATTAGTTACAGGCATAAAATCAATTAAAAAATCCAAACTATATAATAAAAACCCAAATTAAATTAAATTTAGGGCGCACCCCCTTTTGGCACGTGCTCCTAGTCATATGGGAGCCTGCCATATGGCCAGGCGTTAACCTCCCGGGCGCGCTAGCTGTCCTGGCTCCTGGTCTTGTGGCACGGTCATAGGACCAGTGACTAACCACCTACCCCCGTGCGCCTTGTTCGGATTAGGTCTGGGTCACATGGGATCCACCAAGATCCACAGGATGATATCTATCCACCAAGTGTCAGGCCATATGGCATGTCAAAACACCCACAGGCTGGGGCTAGGCCCCAGCCCTTTCCGTCTCCGACTACACGTTTGATTAAACTTAAATATAATTTTCTCCATATAGCTATTAAGAACCAATGGTGGAGTGGGTGGTTAGCCCGATCTTGCCAGTCCATAGCTTGGAGGAGTTCGGGGGTTCGACTCTGGTGGAGACCCCAATATTTTACACAAACCAACAACCAATAGAGGGATGCCACGTGTCGAAGACTGGCTGGTCCACATATCTTCCACGTACCCTGCCACCTGTCTCCCAGTCATCACCATACCTTCCCAGTCAGACTGTTGACATCAACCCGTGCCACGTGTCACCCTTAGAGTGGTGACACATGTCACCCATAGATTTGTCCAATTCAACTGGTGTACACCTTATCATCTGCCACGTGTCTTCTCCAAGAGATGCCATGTCAGCTATACAATTGTACGGTCTGTACAGTCAGCCTGCCACGTGGCACTATACGGAGTGTACAGTCACCCATTTTTTTTTGCTTGTTTGGGTTTTCAAACAGAATGCGATATCTTTTGCATATGGAGCCCGTTTGATGAAGTAAATATATGGCCGGAATCAAGAAGACTAGATAGACACAATGGTGTTGGTTTCGTTGGATTCTGAGCACTTTCATTTTTGAACCTTTTTTAGCCCTGACAGGCTCCTGGATCCGATTTTGGATCACACCTCCCCACTAAAAGAACTTTTGGTCCCCAAAATGTTACTGACCAGTCAAAAATCTTGGGATAGGCCACTCGGCTTGTCCTCTATCTCAGAACTCTGTCCTGTGCACCTGTCTCATCAAGATCAACTGTAACACAATCATGAGAACTGACAGTATATTGTTAGCCATTTGAACCCTGTTACATCTTACTGAAGCCACTATCATCCATGTAGACAACATTACTAATGATAGTATCAAAAAGACGACTGCAACTGAGCTAATATACTTGAAATATTTGCATGACATGAGCTTATCTTGAAGCAACTTATGATTGATTTTCCATTCAACAATCATTTCTTGTTCTTGCTTAAGATCGATTACTTCATTTGAAACAATTATTGGTTTGTTTCTTGCTTCTACTGCCTTCTTTAATTGGTCCATTGTTTGAAGTGTTTTATTTGTTTTAACACGATGAGCATGAACCACATAATCTTGACATGCTTTGGTGAATTGATATTGATTCTTTGTTCTGTAGAAGATTGCCTTACGATCATATAAATATGGACTACCTAAGACCATTCCACATTCTCTTAATGACACTACATCACATGTTACTTCATCTACATACTTAGATGAAATTGCAAATTTGATTGTGCGCTGCTTTGTTTTGTGCATTTGATGATGATTTCTTATCCATTTAAGTGTGTAAGGCTTATGATGAGTTTTTGTTTTTAACCCCAATTGCTTAACCAATTCTTCTGAGATTAGATTAGATTGAGATCCAATGTCGATTAATGTGTCTATCTTAGTCTGTCGCACGATTACCCTTATATGAAACAAGTTGCTTCTACAATCAATGCCTTCACCAATTTTACATGTCATACCAACCAATGAGATCTTTGATTCATCCCCTGAATCCGATCCCAAGTCTGTGGGTTTTGTTGTCATTGCCACTGTCTTCATTCCCTTCTTTTCCTTGAACCACTTTGGCCTCTTCTCGAGATGCAACTACCAACATTTGTCCTCATCGTGTCCCTCTTTCTTGCAATGCTTGCAAGAGGGATTTCCTTCCTTCCTCGTCACTGCATTTGGATTCTTTCCATGCCTTTTCCTCTTGTCCTCTTTCCTTGAAAACGATGATTCCCCTGACACGCCTACTTTCCCTACTTCAATATATGTTGCTTGAATAGAAACCTCATCAAGGTTAGTGGGTCCAAACATGAAAACAGTCTTTCTAATATGCGCAGGTAAACCTCCTATATACTTCATAAGAGTTTCATGTGTTTGTAAAGGGATATTGTAATAGCCTGTTTCCCCCAGCTTGTAAATATAACTGGACTGGCCAAGAACTATGGCAAACTCATAAATGTGAATATGTGATGTAAATGGACCTTGCGGAAAAGGTCAATGAATGTGAATAACATTTTGAATTATTTCAGGACTACTGAGAGGGGATGTGCAGAAAAAGGGACCACGATGGCGGTGGAAGGCACCTGGAAAGGTGGTGTTAACTTCCACCAAGAATTAACACCGTATTTGGACTCCATTAGCCCGAAGAACCAAAATTGGCTCACTAGCCTTGAATTTAATGTCTCACAGGCTAGTAGGAGGATGGCTTAATGAGGGATGGGATGGTGAACCGCCCATCCATAGATCCGTCAGGCTTGATCAGACGCGAGGGAAATCGCGCCACACACAACCTCGCAAGAGGATAAGGTGTGAGGTAGAAGAGATTTCGAGGGGCAGACGTGAGGGGAACTCTGGAATTACGCAGAGTGAGTGATAGCAGAGAGGAAGGATTGCAACCTTTGCTCCTGGTCACTGGAAGACAGAGAGATGTAGTCTCAGAGCATCGTGGTCGCAGCTCGGGGGTGGCTAGTGGTAAATCTGCTGGGAGTCGCTATGCCTATGGTTGGGTGGAAACGGGCACCCCTCTCAGCAGTTGCACCCACTTCTGGTGTTATTTCTGATAAGTGTTTTGCATATTGCATCTTGAAATTCATATACTGATATATATTCTCATAGAACTGTGAAATTGTGAACAATTTCAGTGTAAGAATGTTTGTGTAGTGTTTTGATAATAATTAATAGATATATGCTTATAACAGAGGAAACCATGAATGACTTACGTTGATAAATGAATCTAATTATGCCTAGGTTGAACTAAGTTAGGCTTCCAGCCCATTCTCGAGAAGCTGTTTACCCTTATTTGTCTCCGGGAATGCCCCGGTATAGATCTCTTCACAAAGATTCCCTCCTTGGAAAGGTTTACCAAGAACCTGGAAAAAGGACTTGAAGGTGCAATTCTTAATAACCCTGTACGAGAAGGAATGACCCTCTTAAGATTTCGAAGTAGCAGCGTAAGAATAAGTAACGAATCGACGGATAAGGTCCTGTCGGAAGACCCGTGGTCATTCACGACTGTCAGATTGACGAAAGTAACAAGGGAATTACATACATTTCCCTTTTTCTCTCTATCTTCATAAATAGCGATGAAATCATGATCATAGACCCCCCCCCCCAAAAGTCCATGAGAACAATTGGACCGTTGGTCTTTCCACACCCACGAAGTAGTGGAAGAATGCGCGAGGTGGGACAGATCTGAGCTGTCAGATCTTGAGTAGATACCCATCAGTCGTCGGATCTGACAGAAGTTGCGCGAGGGTTAAGCTCGTGAATAGAAAGAAAAATCCCAAAAGGAGGGTTGGCCCATCAGAGTTTCACATATCGGGAAATCGAAAGTCTCGATGACATGAGATCGGGAATTTCCATGGGAAATTACTCGAAAGCAATCTGGGCTGTCCATCTAAGAGAGGACGCATGTCACACAATCGTCCATTCTAGAGATCTGGGCACTAGACATCGAGACGTCGGCATTTGGGAAATTGGAGTTCCTGAGGTCATGAAAGTTGAGACATCAGAAGTCTCGAAAACGCGAGGAGCAATCTGAACCATCCATTCACTTGGGACACATGTCAGAGATCTGAAGGGAGTCAGAGTCCGGCATTTCCTGAGTCCTAGGGATGAGGCGTCTAGGACATCAGAAGTCGCGAAATATTGAGAGTTAACCAGGACTGTCCATCAAAGGAGGATGCGCGGCAGCAATCGGAGCCATCGGGAAAGTCCTGACACGAAGTCGTCTATCGGCATATTGGTCAGCGGGATATCGAGAACCCTGGTGACAAGAGGTTTGGGCATTTCAGAATCGCGAAGTCTGAAACCACGAAAAGGAGAAGAGTGCCATTGTGGGGCCAGCTGTCAGCCTATCGGAGAATCGGGATTCAAGGGATCGACAATCCCGTGGGAAAATGTTTTTCAGCATTAGAAACCCCAAAGCCCCGATAGGTGTGAGGGTGGTGGTCATATAGAGGGAGGTCTTATGGACCCAAAAGGTCTGGCCTAGGGGACTAGTAGAAACTAACGTCCTATCGGGATATCGGGGATTCCGAGGACAAAATGTTTATGCATTTCGACATTGCGATGTTCGAAACCCCGATGGGAGACAAGGCTGCGGTCTTGTGGAATAGTGGTCACATGGGCTGGAGGTCTAGCCCGGAGAGCTAACGAAAGTTGGAGCGTGTCGGGATTTGAAGGATCGAGAATCCCGTGGGCCAATGTATTGTGGCAATTAAAAGCTCGAAACCCCGACGAGCAGTAAGACTGCAGTCATGGGGATAACAGTCGTATGGGCTAGGAGCCCATCTTGGAGAGCTAGTGCATAAAGAGCACATCGGGATTTGAGGGATCACGAATCCTGAGGATGCGTGTATTTCGACATTGAAAAGTATGAAAACCCTGAAAGAAGGAAAAGGCTGCGGTCTTATGAATTAACAGTCACATGGACTAGAGCATAGCCAGGAGGGATAACGCGTAAAGGGCGTGTATCGGTAAAATTGTTCATCAAATATCGGGAGTTCGAGAGGAAAAGAACTTTGTCGTCAGGAATCACGAAACTCCGAAGCTCGAATATATCATCAAGGAAATGTCACAGGTGTGTGAAAAATAGGTCGTGAAAGGGAAATAAAGACCTGTAGATCGGGATTGGCCTTTCGCTGCTGCGATCTTCGGGGATTCTCATTGTTGAGAAAACAATGAAAAAAAAATTTGATTGTAGGTAGTGGGTGTGTTGCAAAGTGGAATCAGAGCATGGTTACAACACTCGGCTTGATTGGGCTCATGAACGAGTTGCGCATAAGATCCATTTGAAGCACTCCTATGAGGAGTAACCCCCCTAACTTGACTCTCTTGTCCAGGATTAAAAACTTGAAAAATGAGAACCCGACTGTGTATGCATGTGAAAGAGTTATAAATCATGCGCAAATTATAAAAATGTATTTAACTCTTGACTAATAACCAGTGTTTGTATTTTCACTCAAGCAGACGATCAACCACGGGAATCTACAGACGTAGATTATGGTGACTCACCAAGAGGTGGGAGAAGGATCCCACAACAGAGATGAAGAGTCTGACGAAAGAAGAGCAATAGGAACCCCTCCAGACCTAGTTGATACTGTGAGGAGTCTCATGGTTGAATTGCAAAGCTGCAAGGCCGATAATGAAAGGATGATGAAAAAACAAGAAAAGCAAACCGAAATTAATGCACTTCTACTGCAGAGCTTATCTGAACTACAGTGACAAATGCAGCATGAACCTAAGATGCAGAATCATGGTCGTGTTAGTGGCCATACTGAGAGAAGCACATCCAGAAAGGTCCACCCCAGAGGTAAAGGACCAGTGCCAGACGATTCCACTGAAAATGAAGTTGGTGATTCAGAAGGCTCTTCCAGTAGCAGGACTAGTTCCTATTCTCGAAGAAAACAGAAGAAACAAAAGACTTCCAAGGGTCATAAATTTGAAGAATTCAGAAAGGCCAAACCTCCCTCCTTCGATGGTGAGATAAAGAAGGGAGAGGAAGCTGAGGCCTGGCTACATGGACTGAAGAAATATTTCAGATTCCATGATTTTTCAGAGAATTTGAAGGCATGAGTGGCCACTTTCAATCTGAATGGAAGGGCTTCCATCTGGTGGGAAGAACTTAAGAATATGAAAGGGGTCCGTGAGGAGGACCTGTCTTCAAACCAGTTTCAGAAGTACTTTCGGAAGAAGTATTTGTCGGAAAGATATTTCAACGAGAAGGCTAAAGAGTTTTATGAACTCAAACTGGGAAACTTACTATGGAGGAATATGTCAACAAATTCCTCGACTTATTGAGATATGTACCCTACATCAAAGCAGAGAAGGCGAAGGCGCAACGCTTCATCAGTGGGTTACCCGAGGAATACCGGAACCGAATTGAATTTGACGAACCAAAGACCTTAGAAGACACTATAAGAAAGGAAACATATTGTCACGAACAAGATGGACATCGAGCAGAGTCTCATGGAGACTGGAAACAGAAGAGTGGTTCGAAATTTCAGAAAAAGGGGATTAAATCCTCACAATTTAAGAGCTACAAAAAGAACCCCAGAATGAACTTTCCAACCCGGAGTGTACTCCAGCAGAACTTTTCCTCGGTGGATAGAAATAAAAATTCCGGACCTATACCCGTGAGAACTAATAACCCAAATAAATGACCTCTAAAATGATGGGGTTGCGGAGAAGAGCATCTCCTGAGAGATTGTCCACATCGACAACAGAACAATCAGAAAGTCTATAACATTCAGGAAGCTACCACAGTCAATGATGTGGCAAGGAGTGTGCTGCAGATTTATGCAGCCTTGGATAATAACCAAGCTGACCACCAAGATTCAGTGGTGGAAATAGAAGGTATGATTTTCAACCATCTAGTGTCTGTTTTGATTGACCCTAGTTCAAATTTGAGTTATATAGCTCCTAAAGCTGTTGATAAGTGTAAGCTGCAGCCACGAAAGCAAACTAATCCATGGTTGGTAAAGTTAGCCATTGGCAGCAAGAGAAAGGAAGTAGAGGTCATACCAGCCTGCCAATTTATGATGGGTGAATTCCCCACCCAAACAACCCTTAATGTATTACCCTTGGGATCATACAATATGTTGATCGGTATGGACTGGATAGCCACCCATAAAGCCAAATTGGATTGTTACCATAAAACATTAGAATGTGTGAGCAAAGAAGGAAAAAGTATAACCTTCCAAGGGATCCGAAAACTGGTCTCGGTGAGACAAATATAAGCCCTACAAATGAGAAAGTATTGTCGAGAGGGATGTCCCCTATATGCAATACAGGTGTTGAAAACCATCGAAGGCACTAAACCAAACCCGGATGATTACCCTATCCTGAGAGAATACATAGATGTGTTTCTGGAAGAGGTATCGGGTCTCGATAGAGATCGATAGAGCTCTCACCAGGAGCGATGTCGGTGTCTAGAACACCCTACCGGATGAGCACACCTAATTTAGTTGAACTCAAATTGCAATTAAAAGAAATGATGGACAAGGGTTATATTCAACCCAGCGTGTCCCCATGGGGAGCACCGGTCCTGTTTGTGAAAAAGAAGGATGGCACCCTTAGACTGTGCATAGATTACAGACAACTTAATAAAGTAACCATAAATAACAAATACCCCTTGCCCAGGATCGATGATCTATTCGACCAGTTGGGAGGCGTGTCTATTTTCTCAAAGATTGACTTGAAGTCGAGATACCATCAAGTCCGAATTAAGGGTGAAGACATCCATAAAACCGCTTTCCGGAAACGCTATGGTCACTATGAGTTTGTGGTAGTGCCATTCAGGTTAACCAATGCCCCTACCACTTTCATGTTCTTAATGAACAATGTACTAAGTAAATTTCTAGATAAATTTGTACTAGTTTTTATTCATGACATTTTAATCTACTCTAAGAATAGAGAAGAACATGAAGATCATCTTAGACTTGTGCCACAAGTGCTAAGAGAACATCAACTCTATGCTAAATTCAACAAATGTGACTTCTTTCAGAAGCAAATACACTACTTGGGACATGTTATGTCCGAGGAAGGGGTAGCAGTAGATCCTTACAACATCAGGTCTATCATGGAATGGCCCACCCCAAAGGATGTCTCAGACATCTGATCCTTTATGGGATTGGCAGGATACTATAGGAGATTTATAAAAGATTTCTCCAAGATTGGTTGTCCAATCACTGCCCTCCAGAAGAAGGGGACAAAATTATTGTGGACACAACAATGTGAAGAAAAATTTCAAACCTTGAAACATCTACTAACCCATGCATCTGTGTTGAAAATCGCTGACCCAGAAGCTGACTTCCTTGTGTGCACGGATGCCTGTAAGGAAGGGCCCATAGGAGTCCTTATGTGGGAAGGAAAGGTGATCTGTTATGAATCCCAAAAATTGAATGAACACGAGGTCAATTATGTGACTCATGATCTAGAACTGGCTGCCATAGTGCATGCCTTAAAAATGTGGAGGCATTACCTCTTGGGAAGAAAATTTGTGCTTATGACAGATCATTGTGGATTACAGTATTTGTTTGATCAACCCAAGCTTAATGCTAGACAAGCTAGATGGATGGCCCTCCTTAGCGAATTTGATTTTGAAATCAAACACATTAAAGGGAAAGAGAATAGGGTGGCCGATTCCCTTAGTAGAAGCATGAGAACAATTCACCTGGTAGCGGTGAGTACCTGCGAGACAAATGTCAAGAATAGAGTCAAAAAGGCACAAGAAACATATCCCTTCATTCGAAATGTGACCCTGTAGCTATAGCAAGAACCCGCTGGAGAAAAATATGAAGGCTATCAGATGACCGAAGGAGGCCTTCTCACTTACAAAGATAGACTGTACATTCCCAATTGTGACGACTTGAAGAGGTTCATCATGGATGAACTACATAAAAGGCCCTACACTAGTCACCCAGGATACCAGAAAATGATTACTACCACTCGGAAACAATTTTATTGGCCTGTATTGAAAAAAGACATAGCCAAATATTTTTCCCAATGCATAGAGTGCCAACAGGTTAAAGAAAAACATCAACACCCAATAGGACTACTACACCCTCTACCCATCCCAGAATGGAAATGGGAAACCATCTCCATGGATTTTATCATTGGATTTCCAACTTCAACCAAGCAGAATGATGCCATTATGGTAGTGGTGGATAAACTTAGCAAGTATGCTCATTTCATCCCCATCAAATCAACTTGCAAGGTGATAGATATCGCCGAGGTATTCATGAAAGAGGTGTTTTGATTGCACGACATGCCGAGGGAGATAATATCTGACAGAGACACCAAATTTACTTAAAATTTTTGGAAATCCCTGATGATAGATCTAGAGACTAACTTATTGTTTAACACCGCCTATCACCCTCAAACCGACAAATAGACAGAAAGAGTAAATCAAATATTAGAAGATATGTTAAGGATGCATGTAATGCATCAACCCAGGAAATGGGAAGACTACCTGCCATTGGTAGAATTCGCCCACAACAACAACTACCAAGCATCCTTAAAGATGAGTCCCTTCGAGGTCCTCTATGGTAGGTTGTGTAATACTCCAGTCAGCTGGAGTAACCTTGTAAACAGGATTTCTATTGGACCCGATATGTTGAAAGAAATGGAACAACAAGTGACTCAGACAAAACAAAATCTGAAGGTCGCTCGGAACTAACAAAAAAGTTATGCTGATCAAAAGAGAACTCCAAGAGAGTTCAAAATGGGAGACCATGTGTACCTCAGAATTAAGCCCAAAAGGAGTTCCCTGAAAGTGGGAGATTGTGCCAAATTGGCACCTTGGTATTGTGGACCCTTTGAGGTTCTAGAAAGAGTTGGACCTGTAGCCTATCGACTAGCACTTCCTCCCACAATAAAAGCACATAATGTTTTCCATGTTTCATTATTAAAGAAATATGTACATGATGCTAATCATATAATTGACTGGTCTGTGATCCAGGTGGAACCGGAGGGAGAATTTATACCAGAACCCCAATGCATATTGGACAGAAAGGAAACCCTGCTCCGGAACCGAACCATTGCACAGGTCAAGGTGCAGTGGAAGAATTTTGGCCCAGATGAGGCTACCTGGGAAATGGAGGATGCCATGAGATAGGCATATCCGATTTTGTTTACTTCTGTACATACCATTCATGTTAGTAGATAAGAACATCGAGGACGATGTTCCTTTTTAAGGGGGAGGGAATTGTAACACCCTGTTTCCCCCAGCTTGTAAATATAACTGTACTAGACAAGAACTATGGCAAACTCATAAATGTGAATATGTGATGTAAATGGACCTTGAGGAAAAGTTCAATGAATGTGAATAAAATTTTGAATTATTGCAGGACTGTTGAGAGGGGATGTGAAAAAAAAGAGACCATGATGGTGGTGGAAGGCACTTGGAAAGGTGGTGTTAACTTCCACCGAGAATTAACACCATATTTGGACTCCACTGGCCCAGAGAACCAAAAGTGGCTCGTTGGCCCCGAATTTAATGTCTCGCAGGCTGGTAGGCAGATGGCTTCATGAGGGATGGGATGGTGAACCGCCCATCCGTAGAGTCGTTAGGCCTGATCAGACACGAGGGGAATCATGCCACACGCAACCTCACAAGAGGATAAGACACGAGGGGAATCATGCCACACGCAACCTCGCAAGAGGATAAGGCACGAGGTAGAAGTGATTTTGAGGGGTAGACACGAGGGGAACTCTGGCATTATGTAGAGTGAGTGATAGCAGAGAGGAAGGATTGCAACCTTTGCTCCTGGTCACTAGCAGACAGAGAGATGCAGTCTCAGAGAATCATGGTCTCAGCTCAGGGGTGGCTAGTGGTAAATCTGCTGCGATGTTCGAAACCCCGATGGGAGACAAGGCTACGGTCTTGTGGAATAGTGGTCACATGGGCTGGAGGTCTAGCCCGGAGAGCTAACGAATGTTGGAGCGTGTCGGGATTTAAAGGATCGAGAATCCTATGGGCCAATGTATTGCGGCACTTAAAAGATCGAAACCCCGATGAGCAGTAAGACTGCATTCATGGGGATAATGGTTGTATGGGCCAGGAGCCTAGCTAGGAGAGCTAGTGCATAAAGAGAACATCGGGATTTTAGGGATCGCGAATCCTAAGGATGAGTGTATTTCAACATTGAGCAAAGAAGGAAAAAGTATAACCCTCCAAGGGATCTGAAAACTGGTCTCGGTGAGACAAATATCATCCCTGCAAATGAGAAAGTATTGCCTAAAGGGATGTCCCCTATATGAAATACAGGTGTTGAAAACCATCGAAGGCACTAAACCAAACCCGAATGATTACCCTATCCTGAGAGAATACAGATATGTGTTTCCGGAAGAGGTACCTGGTCTCGATAGAGCTCGATAGAGCTCGCACCAGGAGCGGTGTTGGTGTCTAGAACACCCTACCAGATGAGCACACCTGAGTTAGTTGAACTCAAATTGCAATTAAAAAAAAATGATGGAAAAGGGTTATATTCGACCCAGCATGTCCCCATGGGGAGTACCAGTCCTGTTTGTGAAAAAGAAGGATGGCACCCTTAGACTATGCATAGATTACAGACAACTTAATAAAGTAACCATAAATAACAAATACCCCTTGCCCAGGATCGATGATCTATTCGACCAGTTGGGAGGCGCGTCTATTTTCTCAAAGATTGACTTGAAGTCGTGATACCATCAAGTCCGAATTAAGGGTGAATACATCCATAAAACCGCTTTCCGGACACGGTATGGTCACTATGAGTTTGTGGTAGTGCCATTCAGGTTAACCAATGCCCCTGCCACTTTCATGTGCTTAATGAACAATGTACTAAGTAAATTTCTAGATAAATTTGTACTAGTTTTTATTGATGACATTTAAATCTACTCTAAGAATAGAGAAGAACATGAAGAGCATCTTATACTTGTGCCACAAGTGCTAAGAGAACATCAACTCTATGCTAAATTCAACAAATGTGACTTCTTTCAGAAGAAAATACACTACTTGGGACATGTTCTGTCCGAGGAAGGGGTAGCAGTAGATCCTTACAACATCAAGTCTATCATGGAATGGCCTACCCCAAAGGATGTCTCAGACATCTAATCCTTTATGGGATTGGCAGGATACTATAGGAGATTTATAAAAGATTTCTCCAAGATTGGTTGTCCAATCACTGCCCTCCAGAAGAAGGGGAAAAAATTCTTGTGGACACAACAATGTGAAGAAAAATTTCAAACCTTGAAACATCTACTAACCCATGCATCTGTGTTGAAAATCACTGACCCAGAAGATGACTTCCTTGTGTGCACGGATGCCTGTAAGGAAGGGCTCGGAGGAGTCCTTATGCAGGAAGGAAAGGTGATCTGTTATGAATCCCGAAAATTGAATGAACACGAGGCCAATTATGTGACTCATGATCTAGAACTGGCTGCCATAGTGCATGCCTTAAAAATGTGGAGGCATTACCTCTTGGGAAGAAAATTTGTGCTTATGACAGATCATTGTGGATTACGGTATTTGTTTGATCAACCCAAGCTTAATGCTAGACAAGCTAGATGGATGGCCCTCCTTAGCAAATTTGATTTCGAAATCAAACACATTAAAGGGAAAGAGAATAGGGTGGCCGATTCCCTTAGCAGAAGCATGAGAACAATTCACCTGGCAGCGGTGAGTACCTATGAGACATATGTCAAGAACAGAGTCAAAAAGGCACAAGAAATAGATCCCTTCATTCGAAATGTGACCCTGTAGCTACAACAAGAACCTGCTGGAGCAAAATATGAAGGCTATCAGATGACCGAAGGAGGCCTTTTCACTTACAGAGATAGAATGTACATTCCCAATTGTGACGGATTGAAGAGGTTCATCATGGATGAACTACATAAAAGGCCCTACACTGGTCACCCAGGATACCAGAAAAAGATTACTACCACCTGGAAACAATTTTATTGGCCTGGATTGAAAAAGGACATAGCCAAATATTTCTCCCAATGCATAGAGTGCCAATAGGTTAAAGCAAAACATCAACACCCAATAGGACTACTACACCCTCTACCCATCCCAGAATGGATATGGGAAACCATCTCCATGGATTTTATCATTGAATTTCCAACTTCAACCAAGCAGAATGATGCCATTATGGTAGTGGTGGATAAACTTACCAAGTCTGCTCATTTCATCCCCGTCAAATCAACTTGCAAGGCGATAGATATCGCCGAGGTATTCATGAAAGAGGTGTTCTGATTACACAGCATGCCGAGGGAGATAATATCTGACAGAGACAACAAATTTACTTAAAACTTTTGGAAATCCCTGATGACAGGTCTAGAGACTAAATTATTGTTTAGCACTGCCTATCACCCTCAAACTGATGAATAGACAGAAAGAGTAAATCAAATATTAGAATATATGTTAAGGATGCATGTAATGCATCAACCCAGGAAATGGGAAGACTACCTGCCATTGTTGGAATTCGCCTACAACAGCAGCTACCAAGCATCCTTAAAGATGAGTCCCTTCGAGGTCCTCTATGGTAGGTTGTGTAATACTCTAGTCAGCTAGAGTAACCCTGTAAACAGGATTTCTATTGGACCCGATATGTTGAAAGAAATGGAACAACAAGTGACTCAGATAAAACAAAATCTGAAGGTCGCTCAGAACTGACAGAAAAGTTATGCTGATCAAAAGAGAACTCCAAGAGAGTTCAAAATGGGAGACCATGTGTACCTCAGAATGAAGCCCAAAAGGAGTTTCTTGAAAGTGGGAGATTGTGCCAAATTGGCACCTTGGTATTGTGGACCCTTTGAGGTTCTAGAAAGAGTTGGACCTGTAGCCTATCGGCTAGCACTTCCTCCCACAGTAAAATAACATAATGTTTTCCATGTTTCATTATTAAAGAAATATGTACATGATGCTAATCATATAATTGACTGGTCTGTGATCCAGGTGGAACCGGAGGGAGAATTTTTACCAGAACCCCAATGCATATTGGACAGAAAGGAAACCCCGCTCCGGAACCGAACCATTGCACAGGTCAAGGTGCATTGGAAGCATTTTGGCCCAGATGAGGCTACCTGGGAAATGGAGGATGCCATGAGATAGGCATATCCGATTTTGTTTACTTCTGTACATACCATTCATGTTAGTAGATAATAACATCGAGGACGATGTTCCTTTTTAAGGTGGAGGGAATTGTAACACCCTGCTTCCCCCAGCTTGTAAATATAACTGGACTAGACAAGAACTATGGCAAACTCATAAATGTGAATATGTGATGTAAATGGACCTTGAGGAAAAGGTCAATGAATGTGAATAAAATTTTGAATTATTGCAGGACTGTTGAGAGGGGATGTGCAGAAAAAGAGACCACGATGGCGGTGGAAGGCACTTGGAAAGGTGGTGTTAACTTCCGCCGAGAATTAACACCATATTTGGACTCCACTGGCTCGGAGAACCAAAAGTGGCTCGTTGGCCCCGAATTTAATGTCTCGCAGGCTGGTAGGCGGATGGATTAATGAGGGATGGGATGGTGAACCGCCCATCCATAGAGCCATCAGGCCTGATCAAACACGAGGGAAATCATGCCACACGCAACCTCGCAAGAGGATAAGGCACGAGGTAGATGTGATTTTGACGGGTAGACTCGAGGGGAACTCTGGCATTACGCAGAGTGAGTGATAGCAGAGAGGAGGGATTGCAACCTTTGCTCCTGGTCACTAGCAGACAGAGAGACGCAGTCTCAGAGCATCGTGGTCTCAGCTCGGGGGTGGCTAGTGGTAAATCCGCTGGGAGTCGCTACGCCTACGGTTGGGTGGAAATGAGCACCCCTCTCAGTAGTTTCACCCACTTCTGGTGTTATTTCTGATAATTTTTTTACATATTGCATCTTGAAATTCATATATTGATATATATGCTCATAGAAATGTGAAATTGTGAATGATTTCAGTGTAAGAATGTCTGTGCATTGTTTTGATAAGAATGAATAGATATATGCTTATAAGAGAGGAAACCATGCATGACTTATGTTGATAAATGAATCTAATTATGCCTAGGTTGAACTAAGTTAGGATTCCAACCCGTTCTCAGGAAGTTGTTTACCCTTATCTGTCTCCGAGAATGCCCCGGTATAGATCTCTTCACAGAGATTCCCTCCTTGGAAAGGTTTACCAAGAACCTGGAAAAAGGACTTGAAGGTGCAAGTCTTAATAACCCTGTACGAGGAGGAATGACCCTCTTAAGATTTCAAAGTAGCAACGTAAGAATAAGTAACGAATCAACGGATGAGGTCCTGTCGGAAGACCCATGCTCATTCACAATCGTCAGATTGACGAAAGTAACAAGGGCATTACATACCTTTCCCTTTTTCTCTCTATCTTCGTAAATAGCGATGAAATTGGGATCGTAGACCCCCCCCCAAAGGTCCATGAGAACAATTGGACCGTTGATCTTTCCACACCCACGAAGTAGTGGAACAATGCATGGGGTGGGACAAATCTGAGCCGTCAGATCTTGAGCAGATACCCGTCAGCCGTCGGATCTGACAGAAGTTGTGCGAGGGTTAAGCTCATAAATAGAAGGAAAAATCCTGAAAGGAGGGTTGGCCCATCGGAGTTTCACATATAGGGAAATCAGAAGTCTCGATGACACAAGATCAAGAATTTCCATGGGAAATTACCTGGAAGCAATCTGGGCCATCCATCTGAGAGAGGACGCATGTCACACGATCGTCCATTCCGAAGATCCAGGCACTAGACATAGGGACGTCGACATTCGGGAAATCGGAGTTCCTAAGGCCGTGAAAGTCGGGACATCAGAAGTCTCAAAAACGTGAGGAGCAATCTGAACCGTCCATTCACTTGGGACACGTGTCATAGATCTGAAGGGAGTCAGAGTCCGACATTTCACGAGTCCTAGGGACGAGGCGTCCAGAACATCAGAATTCGTGAAATCCTGAGAGTTAACCAAGACCGTCCATCAAAGGAGGACACATGGCAGCATTCGGAGCCATCGGGAAAGTCTCGACAGGAAGTCGTCTATCGACATATTGGTCATCGGGATATCGGGAAACCTGGTGATGAGAGGTTTGGGCATTTTGGAATCGTGAAGTCTGAAACCCCGACAAGGAGAAGAGTGTCATCGTGGGGCCAACTGTCAGCCTATCGGAGAATCGAGATTCGAGGGATCCACAATCCCATGGGAAAATGTTTTTCAGCATTAGAAACCCCGAAGCCCCGATAGGTGGTAGGGCGACGGTCATATAGAGGGACGTCGTATGGACCCAAAAGGTCTGGCCCAGGGGACTAGCGAAAACTAACGTCCTATCGGGATATCAGGGATTTCGAGGACAAAATGTTTATGCATTTCGACATTGCGATGTTTGAAACCTCGATGGGAGACAAGGTTGAGGTCTTGTGGAATAGTGGTCGCGTGGGCTAGAGGTCTAGCCCAGAGAGCTAACGAAATTTGGAGCGTGTCGGGATTTGAAGGATCGGGAATCCCCTGGGCCAATGTATTGTGGCACTTAAAAGCTCAAAATCCCAACGAGAAGTAAGACTGCGGTCACGGGGATAATGTCTGTATGGGCCAGGAGCCTAGACAGGAGAGCTAGTGCATAAAGAGCACGTCGGGATTCGAGGGATCACGAATCCTGAGGACGAGTGTATTTCGACATTGAAAAGTCTGAAAACCCAAAAATAAGGACAAGGTTGTGGTCTTATGAATTAACAGTCACATGGACCAGAGCATAGTCAGGAGGGCTAACGCGTAAAGGGCGTGTATCAGTAAAATTGTTCATCGGAGATCAGGAGTTCGAGAGGACAGGAACGTTTGTCGTCAGGAATCACGAAACTCCGAAGCCTGAAGCTATCATCGAGGAAATTTCATAGGCGCGTGAAGAAGAGGCCATGACAGGGAAATAAAGACCTGTAGATCGGGATTGGCCTTTCGCTGCTGCGAGCTTCAGGGATTCTCATTGTTGAGAAATTAACGGAAAAAAAAAATTGATTGTAGGTAGTGGGTGTGTTACATATATCTAACATTAATTCCATTTTTCGAAATCCATTGGTGTATTCTTGCACTATTTGTCCTTTTCTTAGTTTTAAAGATTTCCATTCAATTAATGATTTTTCTTTATAACCCAAAGGATAGAATTGTTTCCTAAGTGCAGAAATGAAACTCTTCCAGGATGGAAAAACCTTACCCACTTGTTGCTTTCCATTTTGCAACTTTCTTTTCCACCATATGAGAGTTGTACCTGCAAGTCTCAAAGATGCCAACTTGATTTGTGTGGCCTCATATTTGATCTTTTGCACACTGCAGTAACCTCCATCTGCCTGATCCAATTGTCAAGTTTTTCTGCATTTACTTCACCATCATATATGGGCAACTCAAATTTAACATCAAGTTTTAACAATGGCATTTCATTCTTATGCTTATAAACATTTTTCTTTCCATTAGATTTAGAACTTGAACTTGAAGAAGAAGGAGAAGAAGGAGGTGATGATGGAGGTGAAGGAGGAATCTGAGGATCATCCTCTTCCTCTTCGCTTTTTCCCTTTGAAGATTCACCCAAAACTGGTCTCGTTCGTTCCAAGTAATCCTTGTACAAAACTTACAGCATCTCCGACATAGTAAGGAAAGTTTTCTGGAACTCTTTCTCATCCTGAGAAATCCCTTCTTCTGATTCCATCTTCTCATTGTGAGAAGCTCTCTTTCTCAATCCAATTAATGGATTTTCTGCAACAAGCTCGCCATCACCACGCTGTAGCTTTTCCCTAGTTAACATGAAAATCTCAAATCCAAACGTCAACTAGCTCTGATACCACTTAATCCATAAAGATCATTTAATGATTGTGGTTGAGTTTTTAATTGCATGTGTTAATTAACCATTTGAGAATCTTAATGAAAGAATGAGGAAATAAAAGGAATTATGAGAGCCATATACACATATGCATATTTGAAATGAAGTAATATACAACAAACCATAGCAAGAGAATTGATAACGGAGTTCGGTACAATGTTGCCTACGTCTCCGGGCCTTTGTCTCTGTGGGGTACGCTTCTTTATTTATGTTCAAAGTTCAAAAATAAATCATAGTCATGCCAATTGGCTACAATACTGATCTGGTCATGTTCTTCTAGATCTCTAGAATCTATCAAAAGAAACGGCACACAAAACGGATGACAAGAGCTCCCAGAAATGGCCCGTAAGCGTCTGCTCCTCAACAGCTTCCCTGCATAAAAATGGCTTTGGCTTGGCTTCCCTTCAGCATAACTCTTCTCTAAATGTCCTCCCATGGCCTCAAACAGGCTTGGTTTTTATATATCTAAAGTTGGTTATCCATCCCCAACTTCCTCCCAAAATCTGGCCTCCAAAAATGC
This sequence comes from Picea engelmannii, assembly GCA_009831015.1. Lineage (NCBI taxonomy): Eukaryota > Viridiplantae > Streptophyta > Pinopsida > Pinales > Pinaceae > Picea > Picea engelmannii. The sequence continues at coordinate 836,244 of ML789742.1, forward strand.
CCAATATCTCCCAAAAATGGATAAAATCCATTAGTTATAGGCATAAAATCAATAAAAAAATCCAAACTATATAATAAAACCTAACTTAAATTAAATTTAGGGCGCATTCCCTTTTGGCGCGTGCTCCTAGTCATATAGAAGACTGCTATATGGCTAGGCGTTAACCTCCCAGACTCTCTAGCTGTCCTGGCTCCTGGTCCTGTGGCGCGGTCATAGGACCGGTGACTAACCACCTACCCCCGCGCACCCTATTCATATTAGGTCCGGATCACATAGGATCCGCCAAGATCCACAGGATGATATCTATCCACCAAGTGCTAGGCCATATGGTATGTTAATACACCCGCGGGCTGGGGCTAGGCCCCAGCCCTTTCCACCTCTGACTAAACGTTTGATTAAACTTAAATATAATTTCCACCATATAGCTATTAAGAACCAACGGTGGAGCGGGTGGCTAGCCCAGTCTTGCTAGTCCATAGCTTGGAAGAGGTTGGGGGTTCGACTCTGGTGGAGACCCCAATATTTTACACAAGCCAACAACCAATAGAGGGATGCCACGTGTCGAACAATGGGTGGTCCACGTATCTACCACATACCCTACCACCTGTCTCCCTGTCATCACCGTACCTACCTAGTCATCCTGCTAATGTCAACCCGTTCCACGTGTCACCCTTACAATGGTGACATGTGTCACCCATAGATTGGTCCAATTCAACTGGCATACACCTTTTCACCTGCCACATGTCTTCTCCAGGAGATTCCACGTCAGTTGTACGACTGTACGGTCTGTACAGTTAGCCTTCCACATGGCACTGTACGGACTGTACAGTCACCCGTTTTTTTGTTTTGCTTGTTTTGGTTTTCGAACATAATGCGATATCTTTCGCATATGGAGACTGTTTGACGAAGTAAATATATGGCCGGAATCAGGAAGACGAGATGGACACAATGGTGTTGGTTTCGTTGGATTATGAGCACTTTCATTTTTTATCCTTTTTTAGCTATTACAGGCTCCTGGATCCGATTATGAATCACACCTCCCCACTAAAAAACGTTTTGGTCCCCAAAAGGTTACTAACCAGTCAACAAGCTCGGGATAGGCCACCCGGCTTGTCCTCTTTCTCTGAACTCTATCCTGTGCACCTGTGTCATCAAGATCAACTGTAACACAATCATGACAACTGACAGTATATTGTTAGCCATTTGAACCCGGTTACATCTTACTGAAGCCACTATCATCCATGTAGACACCATTACTAATGATAGTATCAAGAAGACGACTGCAAATGAGCTGATATACTTGAAATATTTGCATGACATGAGCTTATCTTGAAGCAACTTATGATTGATTTTCCATTCAACAATCATTTCTTGTTCTTGCTTAAGATCGATTACTTCATTTGAAACAATTATTGGTTTGTTGCTTGCTTGTACTGCCTTCTTTAATTGTTCCATTGTTTGAAGTGCTTTATTTTCTTTAACATAATGAGCATGAACCACATAATCTTGACCTGCTTTGGTGAATTGATATTGATTCTTTGTTCTGTAGAAGATTGCCTTACGATCATATAAATATGGACTACCTAAGACCATTCCACATTCTCTTAACGACACTACATCACATGTTACTTCATCCACACACTTAGATGAAATTGAAAAGTTGATTGTCCACTACTTTGTTTTGTGCATTTGATGATGATTGATTATACATTTAAGTGTGTAAGGCTTATGATGAATTTGTGTTTTTAACCACAGTTGCTTAACCAATTCTTCTGAGATTAGATTAGATTGAGATCCAATGTCGATTAATGTGTCTATCTTAGTGTGTCGCATGATTACCCTTATATGAAACAAGTTGCTTCTACAATCAATGCCTTCACCAGTTTTACCTATCATACCAACCAATGAGATCTTTGATTCGTCACCTGAATCTGATCCCAAGTCTGTGGGTTTTGTTGTCGTTGTCGCTGTCTGCATTCCCTTCTTTTCCTTGAACCACTTTGGCCTCTTCTCGGGATGCAACTGCCAAAATTTGTCCTCATCATGTCCCTCTTTCTTGCAATGCTTGCAAGAGGGCTTTCCTTCCTTCCTCGTCACTGCATTTGAATTCTTTCCATGCCTTTTTCTCTTGTCCTCTTTCCTTGAAAAGGATGATTCCCCTGACACACCTGCTTTCCTTGCTTCAATATACGTTGCTTGAACAGAAACCTCATCAAGGTTAGTGGGTCCAAACATGAAAACAATGTTTCTAATATGCTCAGGTAAAACTCCTTTATACTTCATAAGAGTTTCTTGTGTTTGTAAAGGGATATCTAACATTAATGCCATTTTTCGAAATCCATCGGTATATTCTTGCACTGTTTTTCCTTTTCTTAGTTTTAAAGATTGTCATTCAATTAATGATTTTTATTTATAACCCAAAGGATAGAATTGTTTCCTAAGTTCATAAATGAAACTCTTCCATGATGAAAATACCTTACCCACTTTGCAACTTTCTTTGCTACCATATGAGAGTTGTACCTGCAAGTCTCAAAGATGCCAACTTGATTTGTGTGGCTTCATCTTTGATCTGTTGCACGCTGCAGTAAACCTCCATCTGCCTGATCCAATTGTCATGTTTTTCTTCATTTACTTCACCGTTATATATGGGCAACTCAAATTTAACATCAAGTTTTAACAATGGCATTTCATTCTTATGCTTATAAACATTTTTCTTTCCATTACATTTAGAACTTGAACTTGTAGAAGAAGGAGAAGAAGGAGGTGATGATGGAGGTGAAGGAGGAATATGAGGATCATACTCTTCCTCTTCACTTTTTCCCTTTGAACATTCACCCAAAACTGGTCTCTTTCGTTCCAAGTAATCCTCGAACAAAACATTCACCATCTCCGACATAGCAAGGAAAGTTTTCTGGAACTCTTTCTCATCCTGAGAAAGCCCTTCTTCTGATGCCCTCCTCTCGCTGTGAGAAGCTCTCTTTATCAATCCAATTAATGGATTCTTTGCAACAAGCTCGCCTTCACCACGCTATAGCTTTTCCCTGGTTAACATGCAAAACTCAAATCCAAACGTCAACTAGCTCTGATACCACTTGATCCGTAAAGATCTTTTAATGACTGTGGTTGAGTTTTTAATTGCATGTGTTAATTAACCATTTGAGAAGATTAATGAAAGAATGAGGAAATTAAAGGAATTATGACAGCCATATACACATATGCATATCTGAAATAAATTAATATACAACAAACCATAGCAAGAGAATTGATAACGGATTTTGGCACAACGTTGCCTACGTCTCCGGGCCTTTGTCTCTGTGGGGGGGGCTTATTTATTTACGCTCAAAGCTCAAAATACATTGTAGTAGTTCCAATTGGCTAGAAGACTGATCTGGTCATGTTCTTCCAGATTTCTAGAACCCATCAAAAGAAACGACACACAAAACGGATGACCGGAGCTCCCAGAAATGGCCCGCAAGCATCTGCTCCTCAACAACTTCCCTGCATAAAAATGGTTTTGGCTTGGCTTCCCTTCAGCATAACGTTTCTCTGACTATCCTCCCATGGCCTCAAATAGGCTTGGTTTTTATAGATCTGAAGTTGGTTATCCATCCCCAACTTCCTCCCAAAATCTGGCCTCCAAAAATGCCCAATATCTTCCAAAAATGGATAAAATCCATTAGTTACAGGCATAAAATCAATTAAAAAATCTAAACTATATAATAAAATCCCAACTTAAATTAAATTTAGGGCGTAGACCCTTTTGGCATGCGCTCCTAGTCATATGGGAGCCTTCCAGATGTCCAGGCGTTAACCTCCCGAGCGCGCTAGCTGTCCTGGCTCCTGGTCCTGTGGTGCGGTCATAGGACCGATGACTAACCACCTACCCCCGCATGTCCTGTTCAGATTAGGTCTGGGTCACATGGGATCTGCCAAGATCCACGGGCTGATCTCTATATGCAAAGTGCCAGGCCATATGGTATGTCAATACACCCACGTGTTGGGGCTAGGCCCCAACCCTTTTCGCCTCTGAATACACATTTGATTAAACTTAAATATAATTTCTGCCATATAGCTATTAAGTGGAGTGGGTGGTTAGCCCGGTCCTGCCAGTCCGTAGCTTGGAGGAGGTCGGGGGTTCGACTCCGGTGGAGACCCCAATATTGTACAAAGACCAACAACCAATAGAGGGATGCCATGTGTCGAATGTCGGGTGGTCCACGTATCTTCCATGTACCCTGCCACCTGTCTCTCAGTCATCACCGTACCTACCTAGTCAGCCTGGTAACGTCAGCCCGTGCCACGTGTCACCCTTACAGTGCTGACATGTGTCACCCATAAATTGGTCCAATTCAACTGGCGTACACCCTATCACCTACCACGTGTCTTCTTCGGGAGATTCCACGTCAGTTGTATGACTGTACGGTCTGTACAGTCAGCCTGCCACGTGGCACTGTACGGACTGTACAGTCACCCATTATTTTTTTTGCCTGTTTGGGTTTTCGAACAGAATGCGATATCTTTCGCATACAGAGCCCGTTTGACGAAGTAAATATATGGCCGAAATCAGGGAGACAAGGCAGACACAATGGAGTTGGTTTCGTCGGATTCTGAGCACTTTCATTTTTTATCCTTTTTTAGCCCTGACAGGCTCCTAGATCCGATTTTGGATCACTCCTTGGCATGCCTCATTCTTTTGTGTCTGACCATGATCCCACTTTTAGCATCACTTTCTGGGAAGAATTATTCCAAATATAGGGAACCCAATTACACTTTCGCACGAGATATCATCCTCAGACTGACGGCCAAACTGCAATAGTCGACAAGTGTTTGAAACCCTATTTGTGGTGTTTTCTATCTAACAGATAGAATCATTGGGTTCATTTGTTATCCCTCGCTGAATGATGGTACAACACTTCTTACCACACTGTCACTCACATGACTCCCTTTGAAGTAGTTTATGGCCAACTGCTACCTTCATTTGTATTATACATTCCAGGTGTTTTCAAGGTTCAACAAGTGGATCAAACTCTTTCAGTCTGCACGACTATCCTCGGTACTCTCAAAGAAAATTTGGTCATGGCTCAGAATCACATGAAACACCAAGTAGATATGAGCCATTCTAAGCGTCAATTTTCTAAAGCAGACCAAGTGTTTCTTCGTATGGAACCTTATAAGTATACTTCAATCAATGCCCAACACTGTCAAAAAATCGCCCCCAAATTCTATGGTATATACTGTAAAGTCAAGAGAGTGGGGTCCATGGCCTACTAGTTAGAGTTATCGAGTCACTCTAAGCTCCATCCTATTTTTCATGTTTCCTTCTTAAAGAAAGTGATCGACACTAAGTGCCATACTGAAACGAGTCTACCTGAGTTGGATGAAGAAGGTTCCATTTGGTTACAACCACAAGCATTCCTAGAGTAGCGTGAGCATTGTCTCAGCCAATGCACTATAAAAAAAGTTTTATTTCAGTGGAAGGAGAAACATCCATAGGATGCCACATGGGAGTCGACCACCATTCTGCAACAATTTCTCCATCTCAAGCCTTGAGAACAAGGTTTTTTTAAAGGGGGAGGGCATGTTAGGGACCTAACCTCCCTAACCCCTCACGTAGGTAGAACAATATATTTTCCATGTAATAAAGGTTGATATTAATAAAGCCTGGTAATAAGGGAGAATAAGTCAAATGTAAGAAGATGTAATAGAAGCTTTTGCTTCTAGAAAGATCTTCCTCTAGATTGTTCTTTTGGTAGATGGATTTAGTATAAGTAGAAGTTGAGGGCATGAGAAGTTTTTGTATTGAGAATTATTGTAATAGACAACTACTTTGGTGAGGATTTTTCTCTCAAAGAGGCAAGTGAACATTGTTTCCTATCAATAAAGATAAAATTTTAGTGTAGTAGTTTCATATATTGTGTTGTTTCATTTCACAACTCTTCTTTCATAAATAAAATAGTTGTTTTAGGATTCTGCAAGATAAGCCTCGTACTGGCCAGTTTTAGTTTTTTAAATTGTTATATGGGAACGATGTAACTGATAGCCTTTACTCCCGACATTTCAAATGAGAGATTTTTAAAATGAGCCGGACTGAGAGACGAAGCAACCATATTGTTTAACTTAGGGTTGAACTTATAAGAAATGGTATTGTTTAAAGCGATGGTTTAACTGAAAGGAGAATAATTCGATGGTATTGTTTAAGTTAGGGTTTAGCGGGGTTAAAAATTGACTAAAGTTCTTTTGTTTTTAAGATCATTTGCCTATATTTTTGGTTGGAATAGGATTGTTACAATATTACCATTTAAAAAAATTAAATTAACTATTTTTAACAAATTATTTAAAATCATAAATTAAAAATACAATATACTAAGTGTCACAACCATATTATTAAAATCATAAATTAAAAATACAATATACTGAGTGTCAAAACCATATTATTAAAAAAGTTTTATGCTTGTTGGCATCATTAACTTAGAGTATTAAAAGAAGTTTTATGCTTATTAGCATCATTAACTTAAAGTATAGAAAATTTCAAAATTAAAAATATCAAGATATATAAAACTAATCATAATCAAATAAAAAACCTTCTAGATGGTTAAATAAGAAGATCCATCCTTCTCTATGTTCACCATCCACATCGATAGGATATGCTAGTTTAAAACAAATTTTAAAACTTTAAAATGCTTGATCAAGCTTAAGCTATAGTTTTCACTACGTTACTATATACGCAACCTTAAGCTAATAGTTTTCACTTCGGTACCATATCCGTAGATCCAGCAATTCCATACTCTTTCACAAGAATGAATATTATGTAAGGGAAGCTACACGTTTCCCTCTTCACATTGCTTAGCTTTTAATTACATGTAATTTTAGTTTACAATTGGTTTGCGGGAGTGGACGGTTGGCATATTGGTTACGAGTTCGTTTCGATTCCATGTTTTGATTATTTTCGCTGTTTTCTGATATATGAGAATTTGTTCTTCCCGTTTCCCACTTTGAATAGATTACAGATTTTAACAGAGGAGAAACCCACGGAACTTATATTCCAACGCAAGGATACTATATTTATTCTTAATCAAAATTTTATGCTGTTTCCACATAAGAATTGCTACCGTGGCTTGGTTTCATGACAGAATTTAGAATAGATACTTTCAGACACGATCTGTAATTAGATAGCAAGAGAATGTCAGTAACTATTGAAGAGCTTCCCTGGGAATCTGCAGCTGCCGGCAAGAGACTATATAGATTGTACGTCGATTATGAAAGCACAACAAGGCCGCCCTTTTATTCAAGATTTCAGATAGACGACAAGTATAAGCTTCGCGGTGTTTTGGGTTCGGGCTCATTCGCGTTGGTGTGTTTGGCGAGAGACACATCCAATGGTGAGGAAGTTGCTATCAAGAAATTAGAGAATATTTTTAGGCACAACTGGTATGCTGAGAGAGTAGTCCGCGAAGTGGCAATTCATAGCCAAATCACTCACCCTTTTGTGGTGACCCTTAAACGAATCATGCGACCTGTTAATGGATATAGATTTAACGACATTTACCTGGTCATGGAAAGGATGAAACAGACTTTGCATGAACGTCTCCTTAACGAGGCCGACAAAGACGGCAGCGGGGTCGAGGGACAAGTACCACGCGATTTGAATGTGAAATTGATTATGAACCAGGTAATGTTTAACACAAATTCTTTTTATCACTATTATACTGTGACAGTTGTGATTTTCTCTCTGTTACCTGTGATTTTCTCTCTGTGGCAGCCCTCCATTTCTTTTATATTTTTGTTGCCCGTCTATATCTTCTAAACTAATTCTGAATTTGTTCGGTTCAGACTGTCAACTGTTGTTTTTAAACAGCGCATTAAAATTAATCAGAAAGAAAGATAAAATAAAATTAAAACACAAATAAACCTAAAAGATGCTGATTAACATGGAATTAAGGAAAAAAGGTAAATGATGCTATTATCTTTTTGTAAATTAAATTTCAAGTTATATTTTTTAGGCGCTGGGGCGCATCACCAAAATAGATCAATTATACTCTCTCAATCTAGAATTTGTCATGGTATACAAATACCATATAAAAATGGATCAAGACAAAACAGGAAATTAATGTGAGCACCTCTAAAGTAGACATAAATTAGAGCTTAAAAATACCATCTTTGTGGGAGAGGCATTATTAATGTGGAAGGAGACTGTGAGCAAACCTCCACCAATCGACCCAAGGGCTGCCTCCGTTGCAAATGGATTTACAGGACATTAATGTGAACAACACTAAAGTAGACAGAAATTAGAGCTTAAAAATACAATCTTTGTTGTTGAGGTATTATTAATGTGGAAGGTGAATGGGAGCAAACCTCCACCAATCGAACCAAGGGTTGCCTCCGTTGCAAATAGATTGGTGGGTGAAGGACTTAATATTTGTGGGAGAGGCATTATTAATGTGGAAACAGGACATTAATGTGAACAACACTAAAGTAGACAGAAATTAGAGCTTAAAAATACCATCTTTGTAGTTGAGGTATTATTAATGTGGAAGGACACTCGGAGCAAACCTCCACCAATGGAACCATGGGTTGCCTCCGTTGCAAATGGATTGGTGGGTGAATGACTTAATCTTTGTGGGAGAGGCATTATTAATGTGGAAGGAGACTACGAGCAAACCTCCACCAATCAACCCAAGGGCTGCCTACGTTGCAAATTGGGATTATTACGCCAAAGTGGAACGGAATTCACTTAGACGAGAATATTCTTGTTATTAGGGAATGCAGTAAGAAAAGGCAAAGTTTCACAGAGTCACTAAAACTATACAAGTCGGTTAATACTGAATTCTTCAATGTCTAAGTGATTTTCCTCCAAACTAAAAGCTTCATTCGAATGTGCATCAGCCAGAGAATTCTGTTCCCGGAACACATAGAGAAGGAAATAAGAGTAAAGTTAGAAGCTATTTCATGCAACTGAGTAGCAAGGTAAGTGTGGCCCAGATTAGAAATCTGGATCTCTTCCTTCATCCAGTTGATAACCAAGTTTGAATCGTCTTAAATATGAGTAACTAGCACACCCCTCACCCCAGTCAAAAGCCACTTTGAGAAGAGCAAAGAGGGCTTTGAACTCACATAAATTGTTCGTACCGGACCCCAAGTTTGCTTGGCCTTTGATCAAGTGTGATTCACAGAAATACAAAACAAAACCCGCACCACAGAAAGGTGTCAGCTCTTTGAAAGCGCCATAAAAAAACGTCGATAGATAACGCCCGACCTATATGGTTTTTTATATGTTGTGGGTCAGATTTGTAACATTCCATAGGACCCAGAACCTGTTGTGAAATTTCAAAAGAATGGGAACCCGAATTTTCAAAGATCCTAGCATTTCTAGCCAGCCAGATACCCCAGGCCACCAGGATAGGCAAAACTATTGAGGATCTGAGCTCACACAAGAAATACACACAAAAGCATTCCAGGAGAGTTTCTTTGTCCCACAAATCAACTAATCCTAACTGCATTTCAACATCACTCCACACCTTTCTAAAGAAATGACAGCCCAGAAAAACATGAAGGTTGGATTCGTCATGGGATTTGCAGAGATAACACACTCCAGGTACATGCTTATTTCCTATTTTTAGTAGATCCCATGTTAGAATATTCCCCCTAAGAGCCAACAAAAATAACAATATACTCTTCAGTGAGACATGAACCTTCCATAGTTTACGATGCCACCATTGATGATTCTGATCTCCCAAATTTTGCATTGCCCTATACCCTAGTTTGTTCGAGAATGCACCTCCATCCGAATTGTAATTCGTCTTTTCTCTGTCTAGTAGGGGAACATGTGCACCTCTCAATGAATTAATATAGCACTCCCAATGAGGATGGCACCTAGGTTCCAACTCTATGCCCTGTGAGGATGGCACCTAGGTATTAAAATTAGAGAGAGCAGCCATATCACACAATTATATACACAAGTAATATATTTCTATAATATATTTCTATAATATATTACATAAAATATTACACGTATATATAGTTGGAATCAGATTCAACTATTTCCAAACATAGAGATAGTTGTTGAGAAAATATCTCAACAACCTTCTACAAATTTTCAACAGATTCAAACCAAATCCAAACCAATCTATTGTAAGCATTATTCCAACACCCTCCCATAATGCTTACATTATAAAAGCATTTCCCTATACCCTAATTTGTTCGAGAATGCACCTCCATCGGAATTGTAATTCATCCTCTCTTTCTAGTAGGTGAACATGTGCACCTCTCAATGAGTTAATATAACACTCCCAATGAGGATGGCACCTAGGTTCCAACCCTATGCCCTCGATGAGAATGGCACCTGGGTTCCATCCCTATGTCCTCGGCCATATTCATTCCTTGACCCCAAATGGTTGTAGAAGCCTCATTTCCAGCTTGGTTTAAATTACACACACCAAGTTCCTAAAGCTAGGTAATCATTTCTTCACGGAGAAAAATATTTTCTCCACATCTAGATACTACATCTTGAACCACCCTTAAAATATTTTCTCCACATCGAGATACTACGTCTTGAACCACCATTCCTTGAGTACCGGAGCCAACTTTCCATGGAAGATAATTTTCAATGATAAAAAAGTCCAAGGTTAAGGCCCTCCATTGATTAGAAACATTAACCAAGGATTTCTACCTTTGGTGGATCCAATCTAGGATTGTCCCAAGGAAAATACATTTATCCACCAAAATGCACTGCCATAGGATGTCTCCGGGTTACCAATGATAAATTGTGAAGCAAGAAATGCAGACAGAAAAGAACAGCACAGAAAACTGTATTCAATATATTAAGAATGTAAGAAGAAAGTACAATGAGAAGTTTTAATGAAGATGTTCTATGCAAAAGGAAATAGCTGAGTTAAATAGGCTCAAGCAAATCAAGAAATGAAAGTATAGCTGGCTAGGACAGCTGGCAGTGTACAGTCAACCTGTTCAGGTTACATTATATTTAACACTCCCTCTTAAACTCAACAGTTACAAACATTAGCACTGATTATGCCCAAGCGTTGTCTCTGAAAATCAAAAACAGATTTTTCCAATGGCTTTGTGAAGATATCTATGAATTGATCTCGAGAACCACATAATTGAAGTGCAATATCGCGATTATTGACTAGCTCGCATATGAAATGAAAACGAGCGTCAATGTGTTTGCTTTTCTTTTGAAACACATGATTTTTGGATAGAGCAATTGCTGAGGTATTGTCACAGAAGATAGGAGTTGGATCCTTTTTTGTATGTGACATATCTTTCAATATTCTTCTCAGCCACAAAGCTTGACAAGAAGCTGAGGTAGTAGCGACATACTCTGCCTCTGCAGAAGATATTGATACAATTGGCTGCTTCTTTGATGCCCATGATATCAGGTTCTTGCCCAAGTGAAAAACATGTCCAGATGTGCTTTTCCTATCATCTAGGTTGCCCGCAAAATCACTGTCTGTGTAACCATAAAGTTGATTACTATTAGATTTAGTGTACAATAAGCCAAAATTGAGAGTTCCTGCAACATATCTGAGAATCCATTTCGCCATTTTCCAGTGAAAATCTTTGGGGGATTCCATGAATCTGGAAACAAGGTTGGCTGCATACATAATGTCAAGCCTAGTTGCTATAAGATACAACAAACTGCCTACTAAAATTTTGTATAGAGTAGGGTCCACTGTAGGGCCTTCAGCTTTCTTGCTCAATTTTGTGCCTAGGGGTATAGGGGTTTCTGCTGGATTACATTCTTCCATGCAAAATCTTTTGATCATGTCTGCTGCATACTTTTTCTGACAGACAAAAATTCATTTGGTTTATTGATCAACCTCAATCCCCAAAAAATATTTCATGATGCCAAGATCTATCATCTCAAACTCACATTGCATGGCATGTTTAAAATTTGTTAACTCAAGATTTCCAGTATAGATCATGTCATCAACATATAAACATACAATCAAAATTTTACCGTACTGATCTGTTTTGGTGTAAAGAGTTGGCTCATTTTGGCTTCTACTGAAACCACTTTTGATCAGGTAAGTGTCAATTCTGTTGTAGCAAGCTCTTAGAGCTTGCTTTAAGACATACAAGGCTTTCTTCAACCGATATACTTTGGATGGCTGTTCTTGGACTTCAAATCTCAGTGGTTGATCGACATACACCTCTTCTTCTAAAAAACCATTTAGGAATGCTGACTTGACATCCATTTGGTATACTTGCCATTTATGTTGGGTTGCTATGGCCAATAGAGTCCTTACAGTGTCTAATCTTGCTACTGGAGAAAAAGTTTCACCATAATCAGTACCTGGTTGTTGTGAGAATCCTTTGGCAACAAGTCTTGCCTTGTGTTTTTCAATCTACCCTTTTTCATTGAGTTTAGTTTTGTAAATCCACTTGACACCAATACTCTTCTTATGAATGCAAATCAACAAGATCCCATGTCTTGTTCTTCTCAATGGAGTCAATTTCTTGGTTCATGTCTTGAACCCAATGTGGCTCCTTAACTGCTTCCTTAAAAGATGTAGGTTGACATGACATTAGTGAAAAAAGATTGTGTTGTTCAAAGTCATCCAACTGCTGATGGATTTCTCTCAAACTTCGAGTTCTCTGATTTTGAGGTTCAGAGAATGAGTCTTTGCTAGAAGTTGAGTTATCCTGAGATTTTTCAGGTTGTCTTTATACCTACAATCTTGGTCGAGCAGGTTGAGGTATTGACTGTTCTGAATTTTCTGCATTTTTAGAACTTGGCAGCAATGGATTTTAACTGTCCATCTGTTGATTTTCTGATTCATTCCAGAATTAATTTTCCAAAAATTTTACATCTCTGCTGAGAATTAATTTCTTTGAGATTGGATTGTAAATCCTGTAATCTTTAGATGTTTCACTGTATCCAGTAAAGATACATTTCTCTTTTGTCATCAAGTTTCTTCCTTAATTCGAAAGGTATGTGAGCGTATGTTATGCATCCAAATGTCCTTAGATGCGCAACATTGAGCTTTGTCCCACTCCATGCTTCTTGGGGGACTTTCATCTTTAGACTTGTGGTTGGAGATATATTCAAGAGATAAAATGAGCATGCTACTACTTCAGCCCAAAAAATATTTGACAAACTTTTCTCTTTGAGAAGTGTTCTTGCCATATTCCTTATTGTCTAATTTTTCCTTTCAGCCACTCCATTCTGTTGTGGAGTATACCTGGCTGTTGTTTGCATGATAATTCCTTGTGATTTGTATAAATTTGCAAATTCTTTGGAGTTATATTCTCCTCCTCCATCTGACCTATGAGATTTTATATATTTGTCACTCTGTTTTTCAGCTTCTGCCTTGAATTCCTTGAATTTTGCAAAAGTTTCAGACTTGTGTCTGAGAAAATAGATCCAAATTTTCCTGCTAAAATCATCAATAAACGTTAGAAAATAAAAGATACCACCTATGGACTCTGTTTGCATTGGTCCACATAGGTCAGTGTGTACTAGTTCGAGATGATGTTTGGCTTGATTGGATGTGGAAAACTAGTTCTCTTATGTTTTCCAAGTATGCAAGACTCACATGGGGGAATTTGATCTTTAAAGATAGGAAGACCTTTGACCATGGAGTGCTTCTGAAGAAGACTTAGACTCTGAAAGGGTAGGTGTCCAAATCTTGTATGCCAAACCATTGTTTCATTCAGGGTTGATGCACTTTGTGCATATGGTTGAATCAGATTTGCAGTTCTGAGGGTAAGGGGAAACATCCTATTCTGAGTTATATGGATTTCAGAAATCAATTTTCTGTTGCGGGTGTTATCAAATATATTGTAAGATGCTCCCTCAAAAAGTACCTTATAGCCATGTTCAATGAGCTGTCCTACACTTAGCAGATTATGTTTCAGATCTGGAACGTGATAGACATTGTTTATGTCTTTCTTTACATTTTGTTTAGTAAGAATAGGTACAGTTCATTTTCCTTTAACTTTGACTAAGGAATCATTTCCAAGTTTAATATCAGGTGAGATTGAAGAATCAATGCATGAAAGTAAATCTTTGTAACCTGTCATGTGATTGTTGCATCCACTATCCAACAACCAGAGATCTTTAGGTTGTTCGTCAGACTTGTGGCATGAGAGAAACATACCTCCTGAGGTTTCTCCCGTATGATTTGACACATGTGCTCTACCTGAGAGCTAATCTGCTTTCTTCTTCCTACATTCAGATTCATAGTGCCCATACTTTTTGCAGTAATAGCATTGTATGCATGTTTTGTCATTTGATCTTCTCCCCCTGCCTCTTTGAGGCTGGAATTTCTGATTTTGGTGTTGTTGTCTTTAACCTTGGAAATTTTGATTCAGATATTGTTGTCTGTTACCTCCACTGGAGTGAGGGTTATTGGGACTACTCCCTCATCCTTGGTGACCTCTACTTTTCCCTTTGCCTGTCCCTCTGCTGAAAAAGAATTATGTCTTGAAATCATTGGAGATTGACTCATCTGTGAGATGCAGTCTGGTCTCATGTGTCACCAGGGAACCGATTAGTTCATCTTTTGAAAAACGTGACAGATCCTTGAATTCAAGGACTACTGTAACAACCATTTCGAATTTATTTGGTAAACTTCTGAGGACTTTCTCAACAATGCGTTGATCAGGGATGGCTTCACCAGTCAATTTGATCTGGTTCACAATCCCATGACTCTGGTCATAAATTGATCCACATCTTCAGACTCTGTCATTCTTAAAGTCTCGAATTGCATCCTCAAGGTATGCAGTTTGACTGTTTTGACCCTATCATTTCCTTGGTAGGCTAATTTAAGGATGTCCCAGGCCTATTTTGAAGTACCAGCGGCTGTGATTTTTGAGAAAATCGAGTCATCCACTGAATTTTGAATCCAGAATTTAGCTTTATTTTCTCTGTTTCTCTGAGTTGCCTGAGCAATTCTCTGTTGCTTTGTCATGGCGGAAAGGTCTACCGGATCTGGTTCCACATATCCAAGATCCACTGGATCCCAACACTCTTGTGCTTGCAAGAACGACCTCATTCGAAAAGACCAGAACTCATAGTTCTTTCCAAGAAGTATCTTTCCAAGAAGTATCAGACCCTGATTGGGTCCTAAATTGCTAGACATCGCCATTTTAAAGAGTTTGAACAAAACAGAAAAGAAATGTTTGGTTAATTTTGTATTTACCTGTCTCTTGTGCTTAAACCAGGTCTGCTAATTTCTTGCAGTGACTTCAGAACTCTGCAATTCAAGATTTCGCGAGTTTCGACTTCACGAGTTTTGGCTTCGCGATTCTGACTTCAGGACTTCGTTATACGAGTCCTCCGAACTCATGTCTCTCCAACTTCCGATTGCCGAAATGATGAAGAGAGCTTAACAGCCTTAGATTGGCCCTTAGTCTTGGTTCAATGTGACCACGTGCATAAATGTTAAAGTGCTATCAGATTTTCACGAATCAAGGAATCATGATGCCTTCACCGGTTCTTTGTCCCTCAATTTGCTGAAATCCGAAGTTTCCTGGTGCTTATTCAAATTCCTTTTCGGGATTTCAAGTTTTGGGACTTCGGGAGTTTGGCTGCAACGATCCTAGGTCCTTCGGAATCTCGGTGTGTGAAATGTCGAAAATCTCCCTTGGACAATCAACGGTCTGTTGGAAAATATTTAACAGACAACGAATGCTTGTCATTGATGGCAAGTACAACAAGGAATACGGCATGAGTACAGGAATTTTGTAACAGATAGGAAAACATAAGAATGGCATAAGTACGGAAGAATGTAACAGACGGGCATCAGTGAAGATGGCACGAGTACAGGAAGTTTGTAACAGACAGGCAAACAGAAGAATGGAATAAGTACAGGAAGAATGTAACAGATGGGCATCAGTGAAGATGGCATGAGTACAGGAAGAATGTACAGAGGATTGTTGGCATGTTTTACAGGCAGCGTATGCTTTTCATTGATGGAAAGTACAATAGTGATGATGGCTTGAGTACAACAGTGATGATCAGTGGTGCAGTGATAATCGGGAAAGAGAAACAACCATGTTCGTTGGATCCCTTCCTGAATTCCCGATGGCCATCTGATCTGAATAAGAGCATGATGAAGAAGTAGGCCCGTAAGGTTTGAGAAGCATTTCTGTTCGTTGGATCCCTTCCTTAATTCCCGATGGCCGTCAGATCTGAATAAGAGCATGATGAAGAAGTAGGCCCGTAAGGTTTGAGAAGAATTTCTGTTCGTTGGATCCCCTTTCAAATTCCCAATAGAACGAGGGTCGTCATATCTGAATGTAGACAAGAAGAGCGCACTGAAGAGGAGGGCAAATCTCAGACGTTAGATCCAAGCGCAGGACCCGACCATCATTGGATCAAGGAGAACCTGCACAATTTTTAAAGTACAAGGAGAAGTGGGCGTATAAAATCCCGAAAAAAGGAGGACCATCCATCATCAGTTAGGACACGTGGGGATAGATCGTCAGTTTGCTGACTGGAGAGTCAAAGGAACGATGTTCCCTAACCTCTCAAAATCACAATTTAATCTGAGCCATCAAATTAATGTTGAATCTGGATCGTTGATTCTAGTCCATGTCGGAGTTTTGGGGATCAAGCGTTGGAGATGTCAAGTAATATCATCCATAGGAATCCTGATTTTGTGATATGAAAAATTTCATTTTAATCGCATCCATTGAATCAAGATTGAACCTAGACCGTTGATTCCAGCCCATGTCGGAATTTTGCAGATCGAGTGTTGGACATGTCAAAGATCATTAACATCAGGAATCCCGATATCACGATATGCAAAACCGCGACTTAATCTGAGCCGTCATATCAAGGTTGAACCTGGACCGTTGATTCCAGTCCTTGTCGGAGTTTTGAGGATCGAGTGTTGGAGATGTCAAAGAATATTAACATCAGGAATCCCAATATCGCGATATGCGAAATTGTGACTTAATCTGAGCCGTCAGATCAAGGTTGAACATGGACCGTTGATCTAACTCCATATCGGAGTTTTGCAAATTGCAACATGGAGAGGCAAAGAGAACAATGCAACAAGAATGTCGAAATCGTGATTCAATCGCAGTCATTAATTCAAGATCAGATCTGGACCGTTGATCTAACTCCATATCGGAGATTCATGAATCGAGATATGGAGAGGAAATAAAACAATACAACAAGAAATACAAAATCGTGAAATGATCTGAATTGTCAGATCAAGTGTTGATCGGAGGGTTACTGTTCTCTCTCACAGTTAACTCCTCAGTTACGAATCTGTTAGCGAAACAGACTCATGATTGCCGATCAGTTGGCGTTTTAGTTGCCTGGACAGTTGAATTTCTTGTGCCTAAGGAGATGTGAAGGGGAACCTTCGTGTATGTGAGTATAAAAGAAAATGAGACAGACAGTGTGTTGTTGGTTGTTCTGTATGAAAAATGAATAAAACTGTAAGAAAGGGAAAATCATACAGCGCAGAGTGAGATGGAGAATATGCATAGTGTGAGATGAAACTCAAGGAAGAGTAACTGATGATGAAGAAAACTTGAAGCTAAGAAGAATGACATAAGAAGTTGATGCAAAGCAGACCTGAGGAACAGACAGAGGAAGAAACGAATTGCAGTACAGTTAGAAGAAGACCAGAAGAATGAGGAACAAAGAAGAGATTAGGGTTGTCATTGTGGAGGAGAATTGAGGTGTGTGCAAGGAGGTAGAGTGCAGGAGCATAAATGCACAGTTGAGGAATGGTGCATTGAAGGGATATGGTGCAAAGAGCATAAAAGGAAGAAGAACAAAAAGTGCAAGGGGTGTGTAGAAGACACTGATGCAGATAAGGCAAAGCAGTGTAACAAAACAACGACAAGGATGGTAAGCCATTGAATAACTCTATATCGCTGTAATAATTTTTAGTAACAAAGAATTTACTTTTTAGGGTGGTTGGGAGGTGCTAGGGAGGACTGTTGTCCTCAGAGGTTCAAGTGGGTGCTTGAACACAGAGAGTTGTAGCTTCCACCTGGTGGCAGCCAGAGAAACCAGGGTGGCAGGGTGGTGCAAGGGAGAACTCTTGTTCTCTGTTATACAGGTTGGTGCCTGTATGATTGGAAGTTGGTGATTCCATCCAGTTGGTGCTGGAAACACTCAGGGAGTTGGTGCTTCCTTCTAGTTTGTGCTAGAGAAACTAGGGAGTTCGTGCTTCCTTCTAGTGGGTGCTAGAGAAAATAGAGAGTTGGTGCTCTCAGCAAGTTGCAGCTTGCAAAAACAGAGGTTGTAGCCTATGAGTTGGTGCTCATATGTATGATAATGTAAAGAATGTAACTATTACTTATCATATAAAGAAAAAGAGGTTTTTACCCTGTATGGGTTTCCTCGGGAAATATCTGTCTTTGTGTTTCTCATATATGTGACTGATGCTAAATGTGCCATTATTTATTTCCCTTCATTATTGTGATCATCATTCAGTGTTTCTGCAAAGAGTTTAAAAGAATCATATTTGTTTAAGCATGGTAACAACTGATTCACCCCCCCCCCCCTCTCAGTTGTCCAACAATTGGTATCAGAGCCAACCCCCTTTTTATCTAAGGGTAGATCCTAGATCTTAAACATGAAAATCCATGAAGGGACTTCAGTCACTAGGCCTCCTCTATTTTATGGAATGAATTTGCCTTCTGGAAGGTTAGAATGAGAACATACCTAATGGCCTTAGGAGATGATGTCTGGGATGTAGTAGAGACTGGATACATAAAGCCTATTGTGATAGCTTCCAAAGATGATAAGTTAGAATTGATCTTTAATGCTAAGGGAATGAACTATCTTGAATGGACTTGCAGAAGCTGAGTTTGTGAAGGTGATGCATCTTCAAACTGCTAAGGAAATGTGGGACAAACTCATTAACAGTTATGAAGGTAATGAGAAGGTGAAAGATGCCAAGATTCAAACCTACATAGTACAGTTTGAAAAGCTGCAGATGAAAGAAGATGAAACCATTGGGAAGTATTTTCTGAGAGTTGAAGAACTAGTAAATGCAATGAAAGCACTTGGTGAAAAAATTGAGGAACCCTCTTTAGTTCATAAAATTTTGAGATCTCTGCCAAATAGGTTCAACCCAAAGGTATCAGCTATAGAAGAACTTAATGATATAAAGACTTTGTCCTTTGATCAACTTCTAGGAATGTTGACTGAATATGAGATGAGGATAGTTATAGATAAACCCACCTCTAGATAAGCATCATTTAAAGTAGATAAGAATGAAGATTCTGGGCCTGATGAAATTGAAGAAAAATTCGTGAGAAGACTAAAGAAAGGATCAGGCAAGTACCAATATAAGATTCCCTTCAAATGTTTCAACTGTGGTAAGATAGGTCATTTTGCAAATAAATGTCCATACAAGAAACACGATCAAAACTATGAAGGTGAAGAGAAGCATAAATTCGGGAGATTTGATAAAAAGAAAAGTTTATGTCTAAACAATGATGACTCCTTAGAAGAAACCGATACTCACTCTTCCTGTAAACATAAGGTAAATGACTTCATGCTTATGGCTAAAGAGGATTATGATAATGCAAGCACAGTTAGTGATGAGAATGGTGAAGAAGCTGTGGTTGATATGGAAGGAGAACTGATCAGTGCACTGGAAGAGATTGACAGACTCAGAATTAAGAACAGAAAGAAAAAAAAATTGTTGATACAGTTCAAGAAAGACAGTAAACAGCCTGATGAAGACCTTTCCCTGCTAAAAGTGAAATTAGAAGAGGCAAAGAAAATCGAGGATATTCTAAAACATCATCTATCGGAAAAGAGGGCAAGATCTGAAGCCTTGGAAGAAGAAGTAGTGAAAACTAGGAAAGAGATGGAGAAGTTTCAAGCCTTGTATCATCAGAATCTGTCAAGTATCAAAGCCTCAGAAGGATTAGCCACCATTCTGAATCAGCAAAGGAATCCAAAGCTGAAATCCGGTTTGGGTTATGAAGAGAGATCAAGTAGTGGTCAGCCAAGAAACAAAGAATCCATCAAGTTTGTCAAAGCTAGTGTCCATGTCAAATCAACAACCAATGACAACAACAAACCTGCAGAAGCAAAGGAAGATAATCAGCCGCCCAGGACAAGTAAAGGAAAAAGTGCCAGGACTAAATCTGTAGAACAAAGAAATAATGCACTCCCTGCTCAAAGACATCATTAACATGAAAGAAATCGATTTTCTCAAAGAAGACAACCATTTTCCAGGTACAAAGAATTTTTCTATGGATATTGTTTCTACTGTTCTAACTTTGGTCACAAAGCTGTAAATTGTTCCTTAAGACTTCGACATGAGCAATTAAGATTTCCAAGGAATAAATATCTGCCACAACAAAGAATGATACAACAAAGTAACAAACCATCATAGATTGCAAATTGCCAAATTAAGTCTAGAGACATGCAACTGAGGAGGTCAAGGATTAATAAACAATCAATGAGTAGACAACGCTGCAACAATAACTTTGACCTATTGAACAATGAGAATGAATGCTATAACTGTCACAACTTTGGCCACAAAGCTGCAAACTGCCATCTCAAGAATTACAAAGCAAATCCAAGGATAAAGTTCTTAGATAGAAAGACCAACACATGGAAGAGGAAAGATAGTGAAAAATGTGGTCAAGCACTTTAAACTCAAAAACAAAAGGCCTCTGGGAATATAGATAGTGGATGTTCCAAGCACGTGATTGGAGACAAGGATAAGCTATTGTCCATAAGTAAAAGAAAAACAGAAAATGTGATCCTTGAAAATGATGAACTAGGCAAAATCAAGGATAGAGGGATGATGAGTTTGAGTAATGAAAAAGGAGATGCCCAGTACATACTTCTTGTGGATGATTTGAAACATAATTTTCTCAGTAAATGTCAAAAATGTGACAGAGGTAGTGAAGAGGTGTACACGTCCAAAGATTGTAAGGTAAATTTAAACTCGGGACAAGTGGTGAATAAAGGCATAAGGACAATTAATGATGTTGAAATTGAATCCTCCCCTGCAAGTAAAGAAGAAGATTCATATACAATAAAAACATGTTCAGTTAGCATTTGCCCCATGGATGAAGTAGGAGAAGAACCATGTCATAAGATGGAAGCAGAATTCTTGAAGGTTGAGAAGGAAAACACCCAAAGCAAGTTCTTAAACAACTCCATGACCCTAGATAAGATCTTGGATAGCCAGAGATCACCAAATGACAAATCTGGTATTGGATAAAACAAGGAAGAAATCAGTACTCCTAAGAAACCTGATACAGGTCCTTTGTCTGTGAAAAAGAAAAGCAGGTATGAGAGTGGTTGTAGCATCTTTTTCTTGTGATTGAATATGGTTATAAAAACCTTGGATGGTATGCATCATGAAAGAAAAATGAAAATTGCAGTGATAGAGATCGATGAGAATCAATAAGGAGATCCAAGGGTTGTTTGAAAAGTACAAGCTACAAATACGCAGTATGTGAATAGGACAACAGCTCTTCAACAACAGCATTTTGTTTTACAAAATGATTCACATGACATCCTATAGAGATAACAAGAGGAAATACCTTGTCAGGGAAAGCTAACCTTTTAGAAACAAAGGAGGAAAATATAGTCAGAAGCAGAGAGATAACAGTGACAGGGGGAGTCATCCACTCATGAGAAGAAAAGGTTGATGAAGGAGTCCTAGTAAGAGAGGTGAGAATTTTTTAGTTTTCCACAGAGGATACAGCGGAAGCTGAAGATGAATAGGTCCAAGAATCAGAAAGAGAAGACTCTGGTTTAGATACAAATATTCCGCAGGCCTCAAATGAGAGAGTCCATCCCGTCAGGGGGAGTTTGCATTGGTTTAATATATGATACCTCCTAAAAATACTGCAACAACTCAGGGGGAGCATATTCTCTTTGACATTGATGTCAAAGGGGGAGAAAAAAATTTGGGTGCCTTTGTTTCCATCAATGCCAAAGGGGGAGATTGTTGGAAAATATTTAACAGACAGCGAATGCTTGTCATTGATGGAAAGTACAACAAGGAAGACAACATGAGTACAAGAAGTTTGTAACAGACAGGCAAATAGAAGAATGGCATAAGTACAGGAAGAATGTAACAGACGGGCATCAGTGAATATGGCATGAGTACAGGAAGTTTGTAACAGACAGGAAAACAAAAGAATGGCATAAGTACAAGAACAATGTAACAGACGGGCATCAGTGAAGATGGCATGAGTACATGAAGAATGTATTGAGTATTGTTGGCATGTTTTACAGGCAGCGTATGCTTGTCATTGATGGAAAGTACAGTAGTGATGATGGTTTGAGTACAGCAGTGATGATCAGCGGTGCAGTGATAATCGGGGAAGAGCAACAACCGTGTTCATTGGATCCCTTCCTGAATTCTCGATGGCCGTCAGATCTGAATAAGAGCATGATGAAGAAGTAGGCCCGTAAGGTTTGAGAAGAATTTATGTTCGTTGGATCCCCTTTCAAATTCCCGATAGAACGAGGGTCGTCAGATGTGAATGTAGACAATAAGAGCGCACTGAAGAGGAGGGAAGATCTCAGACGTTAGATCCAAGCGCAGGACCCAACCATCGTTGGATCAAGGAGAACCTACATGATTTTTAAAGTACAAGGAGAAGTGGGCGTATAAAATCCTGAAAAAAGGAGGAACATCCATCATCAGGCAGGACACGTGGGGATAGATCGTCAATTCACTGACTGGAGAGTCAAAGGAACGATGTTCCCTAACCTTTCAAAATTGCAATTTAATCTGAGCCGTCTAATTAAGGTTGAATCTGGATCGTTGATTCCAGTTCATGTTGGAGTTTCAAGGATCGAGATTTGGAGATGTCAAGTAATATCATCCACAGGAATCCTGATTTCGCGATATGAGAAATCTCGTTTTAATCACAGCCATTGAATCAAGATTGAACCTGGACCATTGATTCCAACCCATGACGGAATTTCACGGATCGAGTTTTGGACATGTTAAATATTATTAACATCAGGAATCCCGATATCGTGATATGAAAAATCGTGACTTAATCTGAGCCATCAAATCAAGGTTGAACCTAGACTGTTGATTCCAGTCCTTGATAGAGTTTCGAGGATCAAGTGTTGGAGATGTCAAAGAATATTAACATCAGGAATCCCGATATCACGATATGCGAAATTGTGACTTAATCTGAGCCGTCAGATCAAGGCTGAACCTTGACCGTTGATCTAACTCCATATCATAGTTTTGGAAATCGCAACATGGAGAGGCAAAGAGAACAATGCAACAAGAATGCTGAAATCGCGATATGCGAAATCGCAATTCAATCACAGTCGTTAAATCAAGATTAGATCTGGACTGTTGATCTAACTCCATATTGGAGTTTCGCGAATCGCAATATCGAGAGGCAAGAAAACAATGAAACAAGAAATGCAAAATCACGAAATGATCTGAACCGTCAGATAAAGTGTTGATCGGAGGGTTATTGTTCTCTCTCACAGTTAACTCCTCAGTTACGAATCTGTTAGCGAAGCAGACTCATGATTGCCGATCAATTGGCGTTTCAGTTGCCTGGATAGTTGAATTTATTGTGCCTAAGGAGATGCGAAGGGGAACTGTCGTGTGTGTGAGTATAAAATAAAATGAGACAGACAACGTGTTGTTGATTGTTCTGTATGAAAAATGAGTAAAACTGTAAGAAAGGGAAAATCATACAACGCAGAGTGAGATGGAGAATATGCATAGTGTGAGATGAAACTTAGGGAAGAGTAACTGATTATGAAGAAAACTTGAAGCTGAGCAGAATGACAAAAGAAGTTGATGCAGAGCAGACCTGAGGAACAGACAGAGGAAGAAAATAATTGCAGTACAGTTAGAAGAAGACTAGAAGAATGAGGAACAAAGAAGAGATTAGGGTTGTTGTTGTGGAGGAGAATTGAGGTGTGTGCAAGGAGGCAGAGCGCAGGAGCAGAAATGAACAGTTGAGGAATGGTGCATTGAAGGGATATGGTGCAAAGAGCATAAAAGGCAGAAGAACAGAAAGTGCAAGGGGTGTGCAGAAGACACTGATGCAGACAGGGCAGAGCAGTGTAACAGAACAGTGACAAGGATGGTAAGCCATTGAATAAGTCTATATGACTGTAATAAGTTTTAGTAACAAAGAATTTACTTTTCAGGGTGGTTGGGAGGTGCTAGGGAGGACTGTTGTCCTCAGAGGTTCAAGTGGGTTATTGAACAAAGGGAGTTGTAGCTTCCATCTGGTGGCAGCCAGAGAAACCAGGGTGGCAGGGTGGTGCAGGGGAGAACTCTTGTTCTCTGTTATACAGGTTGGTGCCTGTATGATTGGAAGTTGGTGCTTCCAAAAGTTGGTGCTGGAAACACTCAGGGAGTTGGTGCTTCCTTCTAGTTGGTGGTAGAGAAACCAAGGAGTTGGTGCTTCTTTCTAGTGGGTGCTAGAGAAAATAGAGAGTTGGTGCTCTCAGCAAGTTGCAACTTTCAAAAACATAGGTTTTTTGCCTCATTATGAGTTGGTGCTCATATGTATGATAATGTAAAAAATTTAACTATTACTTATCATATAAAGAAAAAGAGGTTTTTACCCTGTATGGGTTTCCTCGGGAAATATCTGTCTCTGTGTTTCTCATATATGTGACTGATGTTGAATGTGCCATTATTTATTTCCCTGCATTATTGTGATCATCATTCAATTTTTCTGCAAAGAGTTTAAAAGAAGCATAATTGTTTAAGCACGGTAACAACTGATTCACCCCCCCCCCTCTCAGTTGTCCAACATGGTCCAGATCCTTCGATGATCTGACAGTCCAAATCCTTTCGGGATTTCACGAATCGATATTTTGCGACTCTTGAACTCTCGTTATGACCTTCTCCAAACCGCGAACTCCGAAATGATGGAATTTTGATGGCGCTTAGATCTGCTGCCACTTGTCCTCTTTGATGGATGGTCTAGATGATTTCAGGATTTTGTGATTCCTTATTTCGTGAATTTAGAACTCTTGTAACAAAGTTGTCCATAACGTGAACTCCGAAATGCCGAAATGAGATGGCGCTTGGATCTGCTGCCACCTGTCCTCTTAGATGGACTGTTCAGAATATTTCAGGATTTCACGATTCGCGAATTCTCATGGTAGTCTTCTGACCTTTACACCCTGCTAGTCAGTGAAATGCTGAGATCTCGCCACGTGTCCTCCTTGATGAATGGTCCAGATGATTTCTTGATTTCGTGATTCACGAATTCTCACGGCAGTCTTCTGACTTTTACACCCTGCAAGTCAGTGAAATGTCGAGATCTCACCACATGTCCTCCTTGATGGAAAGTCCAGATGATTTCAGGATTTCGTGACTTCGCAAGTTGAATTTTCTCCTGTGCGCTCCAGAGAACTAAACCTCGTGCACTTTCTCACAGATCCGACGATTGTCGGTCCTCTGCACAAAATCTAACGGCTGCAATTCTTTCTCCTTTTCTACGCTCTCCTCATCACTTCTGAACTGGATTTTCGCCTCAGATATTTTCGCAGGATGGATCTTACGACTGCGATGGTTGTTCTTTGCTCCTTGACATGATATTTGTTGTCTTTGCAAAAATTTTCTCCTGTGGAAGAAAAATTCGTGAATCTTTCAAAGATTTGAAAGAATTTCATGAGTTCTTTGAAGCTTATTGTTCTCTGCTGCAATCTTTGACGGAAGAGAGATATTTTCCAAAATTCTTTAAACGATTCTGCGTTCTGCAGCAATCTTTCATGAATTTGAACAAATCACCTTGAATTCTTAAATGTTTCTACCTTCTGAAGATTTTCTTCATGAAGCTTTGACGAATCTTGAAATTGTCACGATTATTTAAACTTTCTCCTTCCGTAGTTTCTTCTTCCTTGATTTTTTGAGCGTATAACACTCTGCTTTCTGGGCAACCTTCCTATGTCGATATTTTGAGAGTATTGCGAACAAATTTCCAAGCCTTGTGAAAAGTCTGTGAAGCGTGCTCTCATGATCCATGTAAGCTATGAGCTGTGAGGATCATGTTTCTCTCTAGCCTGTGTGAAGAGGCTTACTACTGAAGCTCTGATACCATGATAAATTGTGAAGCAAGAAATGCAGAGAGAAAAGAACAGAGTAGAAAACTGTATTCAGTATATTAAGAATGTAAGAAGAAAGTACAATGAGAAGAGTTAATGAATATGTTCTATGCAAAAGGAAAATAGTTGAGCTAAATAGGCTCAAGCAAATCAAGAAATGAAAGTACAGCTGGCCAGGGCAGCTGGCAGTGTACAGTCAGCCTGTTGAAGTTACATTATATTTAACAACCAAGAGGGACTTGGATTCTAATGCCTTGACAAAAATATGGATGTCTTTGAAGCCCCATCCCCTTTGGTGCTTGGGAAATGAGATGCTTTTCCAATTCGCTAGATCAGAACCCATATATTCTGCCTTACCTTTCCATAAGAAATTGAAGCAGATATTTCTAATACGCTCGAGGATGCCTTTTGGAATGAGAGCCAATACACATGGATCAATCCTAAAACTTTGTTGGTTAGAATCAAATGACCACCATGGGACAACAATCCATTACACCAAAAATTTATTTTTGTTTTTTTTCAATTCCAAAAAATAGTCATTTCTAGTCCATCAACTTATAATTGTTCGTCTTAAGACTGAAAGCAAGATATTTAAGCCCTACCTACAAATCATGAGAGAAAAAGTTAAAAATAACAGAAATAGAGTGTTTGATATCATTATGCACCTCTACAAAGTATATAACTGATTTTTTTATGATTAATAACCCCATTGACATCACAAAAAAATATCAAAGAATTTTTTTAAACAGTGGGATTCATTTTCCTGGCCATAACAGAATATGAAAACATCATTCAAAAATAATATATGAGTAACCCTTTAATGGTGTCTGAGTTTCTCTTCTTTATTCAAAATTGTGCACTTAGTTTACTTAATTTCTCTACCAATACCATCCGCAATCAAAAGAAATAAATAAGGAGATAAAGGGCATCCCTACCTTAAACCACGAACATCCAGAAAAAAAAAAGAACTTGAACCATTCAGAAGAACAACAAATGAAATTGTGGATATACAATACATAATCCACTTGACAAAATACAAATCAAAACCCACTTGAAGAAGTAGGAGCTGAATATATAACCATGAGACTCGATCATAAGCTTTTGAGAGATCTATTTTCATAATTAAAACAGGTCGCTTAAAAACCTTGATGTACGAGTCATCCTTGGATAAATATGAATTGTTCAGGATTTATGATGGAGGATAAAATGGGTTTGACTCAGAAGGTTATGATATTTTCCATCATCTTGTATAGACAGTTACATGGGTAAATTGATCGAAAATAATCAAAAGAGTAAGGACAATCCTATTTCGGGAATAATGCAATTAATGTACCATTATTATATCATGGAATTTTCTCTGATTGTCTTATACACACAAATAACATCATCACCCAACAAAAAAAAGACACAAAAAAAAGAATGCTTCAAAAAATTCTACCATCCAGCCATCAATCCCAAGACTCTGATCATGTTTAAAAGAGGATATGATAGCTAGATGTTCAGGTTTAGTGATCTCTTGAAAGAGTGTTTGGCCATCCTCCTCCTCTGTAAGAGTCTAGGAAACAACCTGATGAGAGTGATAAGTTTTCCCATCTTCACTTGTTCGAATTCCTTGATTAGAGACTCAAAGTGCCTTATGCCATGCGTGGACAAATTTATAAATCTCCTCAGCTTGTTTCCTTTAGGATCTTGAAGTTCCCAAATTTTGTTAAATAATTTTGTGTGGTTAAAAAAGTTTTGAAAAAAAAAAAATAGTTTTGTTCGCCTAATGTTGTCCAAAGAGTTCCAGACTTTTTCTTGTTCCTAACAAGCCAAGTATGAGCAGAAGTTGTATCTCCACACTTGATGCTTTTCCTTAATTTGAATAGATTATGAATACACATTCAAATGATGGTTGGTATTCACCTTTAGTGTGACTCTTCTTATCACCTATGACCCCTCATATTTCTCCTAAGTGATATTTACATAAGTAATTAAATCACAAGGATTACTTGTCGAACATTTCCCCCATTAATCTAAAGAGTTGTTTGTGAGTCCAGACATCATAACTTTTCGAAATTTTCTCTTCCAAAGTCTTTTTTGAGGATGTCCATAATTTTCTCATTTTTGTAATAATGTCTCAAGAGAATAGTCTTATCCTCTACTTTGTGTTGATGATAATAAAATTATGTGATACTTTGTGTTGATGTGCATAGTTTGATCATGGAATCTAGGGTTCTTGGCCAATTTGATTACAAAAGTATTTTCAAATAGAAGAGTAGTATAATTCATTTGTTTCTCCTACAAATCTTAAGTATTTTCCTGAGCCACATAATCTCTTTCATTGCTTGCATCTATTGTGGAGACATTTTTTGATCCAAGGCTCATGAGATAGACTAATGTTGACACTCCATTTCCTTTATCCCCAACAAATTCTAAATCAGAATATTTAATGAGGTTGAATTCATCCACCTTAGAGTACTTGAGTCCAAAATATTAAGTTCCCTTCAAGTATTTTAGTTGTTTTTGTAGAAAACCAATGTCTCTCACAAGGATTTTGCATGAACCTAGTGTTTTGAAGACACAACAATCCCCCACCTAAACTTTCATTTTTAGTAGGGGGCACACTTTTCTTTTTCATAAGGAAATACCACTTAATTTTTTTTTGTCTCCAAGCCTATACTAAACGATGATCACATCCACATTTCCACTTTTCACCACCAACAAAAATTCATAACGTCATCGTCGAAGATTACCATCGCCCCCCATCACCCTCATTGGCCTACCTATATCCATCGATGACAATGCACCCTTTCTCTCTCCTAGTCATAGCCCAGCTGGCATCATTCAAGATTTTTTGAAGCACACCTCAATATTACTTTTCTCATTGGGCCCACGCACCAAACAATACATAAGATTTTCTCTCACTTGCATGTGGCAAGTTAACATTGACTAACACTCTACGATGAAATATTTTCTTCATCTGAAGTTTCTTAACGCACTCTTACCTACCTACACTCTTCTTCGTCGACAGCATTACCTCTACTCTCTCATGATTACACATTAACCCATCCTACGAATTAGATGAATCAATTCGTCATCGATTACCTCAGCGTCATTGGTCTCACACTTGCCAAAGTAACGGGCCCCTATGGCTATCTCGATATCTCGTCAGCATTAATGAAGATAGGATTAATGCCCAACGATCAGATAAATGAACGTTAAAAGGAATTTCAAGTCAACATTAAAATTTGTAATTAATATTACACAACCAAATATCAAAATTATCATCGTAGGAGGTTATCTCTTTCCCTTATCCACATACCTCATCTCCATAAATTGTTGACGACGACGGCTATTCGGCTATCCTAATCTTTCAAATTTTACCATGCGTTAAAATGGTTATAACTTTCGAACACCCGTGAATACGCTTTCTCTATTGTGTAATACCATGACCAGTTCTAAGTTGTATCGCACCTTAATCATTAATTACTCTTGGGTTTGGAGAGATTTCATCAAATTTTTTTAAAGACTCAAGTTTATTTTCACTCACTCGCTAAGTAAAACAAAAGTTGTATTTGCAATTTCTTGCTATCTCAGTCTGATTAATTTTTGTCCTTAGTTTCTATGTGAGTAGGCTACTAATCCTTCAAATACTAGTATTTCATCCCCTTAAATAGCTCTACTAATTGTTGATTTGTTTGTTTGCATAGGCGACGAAATGTTTAGGATGATCGCTAGAAAGGGAAAAAATCATACTTCTAGAACGCTTGTTCTAGCTTCAATACCCATGTCATATAACATTTCCAACACCAACAACCATGAAGGAATGGAGCAGTACCTCTTCTACATCGAGATCATGGACATGTTCGAGAATGGAAGGTTATCAACCATTGATCCAAACATTGTTGCATACATGAATATCTGGAAGAGCGAGATACATATAGTAGTCACTTACCTAGAGTTGTTTCCTTAGAATGACGCACCTAGATGGTGTTTTTTGAATCTGTAGAAAGATACATGGTTGATACTCAATGCCTCAGGTCTCCCCATAAAGTTTCTCAAAGAATAACATATCTGACCTAGATATCAAAACTCATATCCTACAATGGCCTTGAATGAGTCTTTTATGGAAACATTCAGGGGCGAATATGAATATTTCAATACGTTGATGGAGGATTGGTTCTATGATGAAAAATGGCCAGTGAAAAAGAGTGAAACGAATGTCCCTGCGCGATACCTCAAGATACATTACAGGGTCATAAACACCATCATATACATACTCTATGGCGAGGATACCAACGCTCATTTTAGGATAGAATGGTTTCCTGTGGTGTACACAGTATCTAAGAAGGGCCAAGAATTCAATTGGGTGAGCATCCTATCTTTCAGCATCGCAAAGTGAAGCCAATATTGCAAAGGTATGAAAACCACTAGTTTCTACATGTCTCCCTACCTTATAGATGATGTATGTGTAACTAACTCATTCCACGCATTCAACTGGGCATGGACCTCGGAAAAGGGCTCGATCCATTGGTATTGTTCACAACTATGGGAAGCCAATTGTAAAAAATAGTTTTATGACATTTGTGATTACTTCCTCACTCCCTTGGATAACGCAATCTTCGGTCTCTTCCCACACAAAATATCTCTTGGGGATCTCAAAGGTTTGAAGGAGATCAGGGATTAGTACATGAAGAAGTACTACACATACAAATGAATCTATGGGGCCAGAGGAGCACCACATTTTCTACCCAAGTATGTACCTGATAAGACATTATTTAAGCAGGTTTGATACGAGACTTTGGAAAGGGGGGCCACCGCCTACCTTTCAGAAAATAATAAAAGGTACTCGCCAATTTTTCCCATGTAGATTGGGCCATACTCTCTGATTAAAAAGAAGCGCACTCAAGGATTTGTGCCTTTGTTTTGGGGAGCCCAAATAACATGACCCCCAAAATATGGTCTATGATCATATGAAGGTCATCAAGTTGGCACCAAAGATCATGCATGAGTCCTGATTCTCAGAAGATGTTTTCCGAGGCATGCTAAGTTTCGAAGAAGTGATAGAAAGGCTCACCACGGATGTGGCTCAACAATAATTAAGGAAATATGAAGAGTATAATAGAAAATTAAGATTGGAAAACTTATGATCCCTCCTCTGTAAAGACAATGAAAGGATAAGGGAAGAATAAAAAAAGAAAAGGGATAGAGAAGTGGAGATGGTGAGAAAATCTGAAGGTGAAGAAAGATACTAGCAAATGAAGAAGAAAGAAGATGAAGAGAAACAAGTAGCACTAGAGAAAAGTCAAGGAAAATACCCCCCCTCACATAAAGTCAACATAAGGAAAGGGGAAGCAACAAATACAGGGAAATCCGCATTAGTCGCACTAGGAAAGGACCATGAAAAGAATGAAAAAGATAAAGTCTCCTTTCTTGAAGTCTAAGACAATAGTTTATCAGGCATTGATTCCATTATCAATATAAATCTCGAGGCCTACCTAATCAAAACCTCGATAAGAGGAGTGCACCCCCTTAACTTATATTATAGGAAACCTATCACTCACCTCTAAAGGAATTAACTTCGAAGGAGCAGTAGTAACAGTCGATGATTACTATTACAACCACAAAACATGAGCCATCAAGAAAAAAAAACCTAAAGTGAAAAGGAGAAAAGTCAAAGAGAGCCAAGCAGCCCCTGAAAGAAGCATTAAATGTAAAGGTGGACTTGATGTGAAGGATAATTCCTTACAATAAACCTTGGTTGTAAGTGCCTTTGCAGGTGTAAACACATTATTGGTCCATGAAGTCACAATGGAACTCAACCTTGTAAAATACAAGTTTGCAGAGATGGAAATGACCTTGAAAACTATCAAAGAAGCGATGGCTAGTGAGTAGAGGAAGGAAATCCAGCAGACCAAGAAAATGCATGAAGAGGAGATGGATAGGAAACTCTAGGCAGAGGAGAAATATCTACAGGTAAAATTTAGCAAATCAACCTCACTCACTCAAAATGCCCATGTGAGTGAGATGCAAAAGATTAAGACCTCACAGGACCAGGAGGTAACCAAAATCAAAGGAGATTTGGATGAATTGATAATTTTCAATGAAAGAGGCACAAATAAAATCAAGAGGATACATCTAGGAAACAATATATTGAGGAAAAATGTAGAAGAGAGACAAAACCAAACAAATTCACTTGAAACCATAAAAACAAAGGCCATTGAGAAAAAATAAGAACTTTGAGACACACATAAGCGTTTGTTCGATGCACTTGAAAAAACTTTGATGGTCATGTGTGAACATGCAAAGTTCAATGCGAAAGGGATGATGATGCATGAGAAATACCAGGAATCCATAGAAGCTCGCAACAAAACATAAAATTGTAGGACTCATAGTAGGCAACATTGATCCGAGAGACCCTACTAATGTACTTAGATGAACAAAGAATGTGAGATCTCCGACTCTTGGATTCCAGAATGGAAACAATAGAATATGTCTTAAAGACCCAAGAGCATATCACTACATCAAGCACAAAATTATGGAGATTAATCGACAACTTTCTCTCACTATTCGGAATGGACCCTATGAGATATATTAAAAAATATTCATCAACTCAAACGATGGTTTAAGACGTGGATAACAAAATAAACCTCAGCCAAAAATCCATCGAATCAATCGCCTAAATCGATGCGGAGGTTATAGAAACAAGATTAATCCAACCATCTAGAATAATTACCTTGACAAAAGATTGCATGCAACATGTTGGGGAAAGCTTAAGGACAAAGGTCATCATCTCCATGTGAAAAAGTGAAGCAAACCTGGAAAGAACACAGCTCAATCGAGTGAATTCCATACTTGACTTCAAAAGATGAAAGGCATTCATAGACCCAAAATCGAAACCATCAGGACACTCTTGAGGACCGCATGGTAACTTAAATGTTTCAAAACAATTACTTCAATGTCTAAATCAGAAAATGAAACTGAAGCGTTGCTTCACGATCCCGATCATTTAGAAGATAAGGAATATGTAGTAATCCATTTGGGATGCTATAAAGGGGATGAATGTAAAATAAAGAGGGATTTTGGTTCTTTTTGTCAGACAACTGGTACTATTTTTGTTGAATGAATGAAAGAACATGAGACATTTACAGAGATGATGGAATTTATGTGTATGAAAATGACTCTTCAATTTTATGCAGATATGTTTCTATAGTTTCTAAATGTTTACCTATGAATTTCTTCTTGGTTAATATTCTTTTATTTACAGTTTCTATTATATTTCTTTTATGAGTACATCGACATGGTGATTCGGTTTATTAATCGATCTTATTGGTTATAATTGATCACTTTGCCAATTGTCAATATTCCTTGCTATGTGAATTTTTTATGTACATGTAATGTCACCTTCCATTATAATTATTTCTTAGAATGCTACTGATTAGGATATGTTATATTAAAATAGATTAGTCCCTCCATCTTAGATCGTTAATTCATTCATCTTAGTGTTAGACATAGTCAGTTAAGGTTGTTATTTTTAATTCATCTGAGAACTTTCAATTCTCAGATTCATATTAGTTAGTTTATTAGTAATATCGGTTACCAGGACAAAATATGGTTGGAAGCTCTATCCTAAATGAGAAGAATAAGGAATCCCCCAAAAAAATGAAATGTCTAGTCTGGGAGTAGTAAGATAGATAAGACTTCCCACAATCTCTCTATACTTGGTTGCATCCTCAAATTCATTCCCTTATTTTTATGTGAGCTTCATTTTTTGTTACATTTGAGTAGAAACATTATTACACTCAACCATGCCAAACTTGTTCAATAATTCTCCAATATAATTATTTTGGGAGATGAATATGTACTTTGGATTTTGAATCACTACAATGCCCAAATAGTAGAGAATGTGTCCCAAATATGTCATCTCAAAGATTTTCTTAAAATCTTTCTTTATGAATGCAATACCACTTTCATTGTTCCCTGTTATCAATGGATCATATACACATACTACAATATATAATAGATTTTTTCCAACTTTCTTGACTAATAGAGTTGCAACATCAAGATTGAAGTTCTTAAAATTCAATTTAAGCTCTGTTAGTTTTTCATACCTCGGTTCTTGTTTTAGGGAATATAAGGATTTGATGAGCTTGCATACTTTATGCTCTTGTCCCTTCATAAAAAAACCTTCTATATGAGACATGATAAACATTATATTTCAAGTCTCCATTCAAGAAATTAGTCTTCACATCCATTTCATGAATTTTCCATCAATTTTTTTGATTCCGTGGAAAATAGAGTATGGATGGTATCCCATTTTGTCATGGGGGAAAAAATATCCTAATAATAAATACCTTCTTTCTATGCAAATACTTTTTTCACAAGCCTTGCTTTGTGTTTTCCAAGTGAGCCATATGGTTTATACTTTTTCTTGAATACCCACTTGCATCGAATTGCTTTTGTTCTGAATGGAAATTATACCAAATTCCATGTCTCATTCTTGATGAGAGCATCATATTCCTTATATATGGCTTCTTTCCACCTATCATGAGAAGTGGATTTTTCAAAGGAAGTTGGCTCAAAATTAGTAGATAAATTCAAAACAAAATCATATGAAACATCCATGTCATCTAGATCATCTAAATTATCTACATCACTTCCATTTTTTCTTGAGGAACTTCTAGTTCCTATCTTTCCAACCCCATCATAATGAACACTTTCAAGTTTTTTTATGAGCCATTTTGGTCGACCTTTCTTAAATGGTCTAGGTTGTTCATCTGATTGATATGGTGTTGAATTCTCATCAAGACTCACCTTTTAAATCCTCTCAATCACATCATCCAAATCAATTTTAAGTTCTCATGAAGTGTCTAGAACTTCTTCATGAGGGGGATATGGTGCTTCAAAAGGATATTCTATAGATTCATCCAAAATAGGTATCCACCCTTCAAGATGTGGAATCTCATCATCAAATTCATTATATTTCTTTACATAAGAGAATTTTTCAATATGATCAAGTTTCCTCTCAATAGTTTTTTCATTCTTGTAGAATTCAAGAAATATTGCATCTCTCCATGAGCTACATAAATTGTTAAAAAATCTCCAGTTATTCTTATATTCTAATGGGAAACAATGTATCGAGTAGATTCAATTGTTTTATCTTTTTCCAGATCTAAAGTTTTACCTCTGTCTTCTTTCTCATTATGTCTATCATTTGCTTCATGTGACTCATTCCTTCTACAATGGGTACAATCAAGATTAGATTTCTCTATCTCTCTCTTGGTCATGTCTACACCCCTACCTATAAAAGTATTTCTAGGGTATCTTTTAGAGGAAAATTTTCATCACATGGCTATGTTCAAATGACCATTTTTTGAAAAAACAATTTGTCAATTTAGTTAAAATTTTTCCTATTTGTTTACATGAACATAATTAAATTGATAATATTTCTCAAAAAAATAGAGGTTTTAATAGTAAATAATATGTTTTTAATTAAATATTTTCCCATGGATTGTATGTCTGATTTTTCAAACCAAAATAGTTTCCAAGAGTACTATGCATACTATACATAGGTATAATATTTGAATCATTAAAAGATACCCTAAGTCCTTCTTCCACATCCTCCTTTGTTTCCTTCTCCTCTAGAAGAATCATGTAGTTTATTGTTCCCTTTTAAGGCACACAATATCATATAAGTATTTCAATTTTATCAAAGAACCATATGAGTCATTAATGTAAATAATATGGTCACTCACCTCTTCACTTACTATCACAACAATAAAAACATATTTTGATCTATTTTATTCTTCACTGGTAGGTGTTTCTTTACAAATGCCTTTCCACAACTCATTGAATATCAGAGTTCCTTTGATATTTGTATACCATTCTTGGTAATTATCTTTACCAGTCAACACCATAACACATATAGATATGAGAGAATGAATCTTCCAAAATAACTCTCAAAATTCTTCAAAACTTGATGTCAAGGAGCATGTTTCTTCATCTTGTCTCGAGTAATCTTACAAGCAAGTTCCAAAACCTTGCTAGTGAGATATTTAAGAACAATAGTGAGATATTTAAGAACAATAGAAAGGTACACTAGAGTGTCAACCTTGACATGAACTAACCAACATGAAGTAAAACCACTCGAAGAACCATAAACATTTTGTTATTCAATAAATAAGTCTCAAAACAATGATGTGTTTCTTTGAAAGTTGTTAGGTAAAGAGTCTTATGACATAGAATATCAAAGGCCTTCCTGGAGACATGGATTATGGGGGTGGGGTTTCTTTCATAATCCATCCAATAATTCCCTACATGTTCAAGAAATTTGATTTCCCCACCTACCTAAAAATAACACACCAACCCCCTTGTTCATAGTTACAAAACTCTTATCATTGGTTTTGAAGTATATTTAGTAAGGAAATTCCAAAATATGGCCTTGCATAGGGTGACAAAGGATTTGATTTGATATCTTGGGAATTTTGGAAGGGATATTAAACTCGTGTTTCTTTTTCTATTATCAATGGATGGACATAAATTTTCTTTTCCAAACGTTGAAAGCTCTGGAGGAGCTTTATGCGGTAGGGAAGATTGAATTTTACATCAAAGAAATTGAGTTGTGGGGTTTATTGGTTTTCACAATTGATAAATTAATGGGGAAATTTAAGTAATGGAAGAGATCACATCACGGATAACGTCTTGAACAAGGATGAGAGTTGTCTGGGGATTTTACGCTAGTAAAGAGAGACCCATCAAGGATAAAAATAACGGATGCAATCGATGAGGTTGAGGCTATAGATCACAATACTTGAGGTCTAGGTTTAGGCTTATAGATAGCATAGATAAGGAAAAAAATCTCAATGGGTGGGAATACTCATAGGGATTGGAACAGGGGAAACTTGATAAGGATCAAAATGGGATCTACTACTATGGTACCATGGCATATGGAAAACATTAATTGACTATAAGAGAAAAGGAAAACTAACACACATAGAGATGTTTCTGGAAAAGGAATATTCAAAGATGGTTCTGCATGTGAGAGGAGGGATGCAATTCCTGGTGCAATGAATCATGGAGTTAAAATGCTCTGGATCTGATACCACTGACATGCTAGGTATGGGAAGAATTTTTAGCTCCACACTTGATTCTTTCCATTAACATGAATTTTTTATAAATATAAATTTGAATGACGATTGGTCTTCACCTTCCATGTGACTCTTCGTATCACTTATAAAGTGGTATTTGCAATGATATTTACATAAGTAATGAAATCACAAAGATTGTTTGTCCAACAATTCCAACAAGCATCAAACCTTGAGATTCAAGTGCTCCAATTTGGCCTCAACATTCTTGATATTATGATCATGTTGTAGGTGTTGATTATGTGCCCAAACAATGTTATTTTCCTTGATATTTTGAAGAATTGCTACAAATTGAGCACTTGCAAGGTTCCCAACTTTCACTTGAACATGAGACCAATTATTGCAAACCAAGTGACCAAAAATTTCATCATCTCACTATGAAGGGATAAATTTAATGGGGAACTTGGTTTCTCTTGATCTTTTCCACATTCCAGAAAAATGGGGAAATGGTCCGAACATGCGACCTTCCCAACCCAAGAACAATAAATACCAAAGGATTGGAGAACATCATGATGAAATAGTAATCTATCTAGACAGTTTGCAAAAAATATCCTCACCACTCCAATTATTTTTCCATGTTACACAAATAATAATGGGCTCCACATCAACCGGGCCTTGATCCTCAAAATGATCATTAAAGAAATTGTACAAATGATCCTCTCTAGCTGATAGAACCCAAGTCTCATCGTGACATAGGGTAAAGTTTAAATTCCCCCAAATAATCAAATTTTCATAAATCAAACAATTCAAGGAAAAATTATCAGACCAAACATTTTTCTTACCTTCATATGGCCCTAATAATTTGAAGATCACAAAGGTTTGATGTAATTCCTTGTTGAATACTTCAATACATAAACCCAAAGATTAATTTTAAATCAAACTCTTCAATCAGAGATCCTCAAGCTTACTCCATCATGCATTTGATATGTCCAAGTCACCTGCTAACCAATTCCTTAGAGTAAGTGCTAACATGTCATGTGGCTCACCCTCCCCCAAAGGCACATTGACCTCAACAATCATGATACTTCCCTGATCTGGGGAAGCATCCAAATGAGCCCCCTGAGGTCAACTCCTTTCAACTACCCAAGACGGGAAAGCAAGTTCAACATATCCTTTTTTCCCACAGAATGGAGAGGCACATGATCAGGGACTCCACTTTTCCACTAAGCACACCCCACATATTTTTTTATGAAATTTCAGGTCACAGTCTGAACTGAGAGCACCGAAAAGGAACATTAACGTAGTTAAGAATCATAGAGTAGGAGTGTTCACCTATGACCAGAGCCAGTGATTAAAAACTACCTTGACTAAGATCCATCTCAACTAGTATATTATCCACTGACCTATGTGGGATGAACTTGTAAATGTCATCCTTTGTGATAAATGACCCCAAAACGTCCTTGGTGGCTCTTAAGCCCGAATTCATCTAGAATTGCAAAGAGATATTATGAAACTTAATCCATATGGGAACCCTGGTCAAATGCTCCTCCCAAGCATCAAACAATGGGTGCCATAGCTTCATGCTAAGAATAAAATTATGCCAGTGCCAATGGGTTCCTAGAATCCTCCATGCATCATCCTTGGATCGAAGTAGAAATCCAATCCATCCTATCGAGAGAAGATGCATGACTTGCACATATCCAATAATCTGACCCCAAGTATTTTTCACCCAAGAAGATATAGTCTCCTTTCCACCCTTCTTCCAATAAATTTTCGAACTAAGGCTCGACCCTCCATGTCTACAACGTGACTTCCATGGAGATCCTTACCAACCACTAAAGAAATTCCTTCCCCTCTTGACTTAAGTGTTCACCTTCTCTTCTGAATATATTCTTTATGTATCACAAAGGATTCACCACACTGAATCTATGCTAACCCCTTTCCACTCCCAATAAAATCCAAGGACCGATGACCCTCCTACATGTTAAATATAATGTAACCTCAACAGTATGACTATACACTACCAGTTGTCCTGGCTAGCTGTACTATCATTTCTTGATTTGCTTGAGGCTATTTAGCTCAGCTAGTTTCCCTTTTCTAATGTACTCTTTTACTTGCATTCCTAATATAATTAATTCTATTTCTTCTCTCCTCTTGCTCTGTATTCTCTGCTTCTCACTTTATCATGGTATCGGAGCTTCAACAGTAAGCCTCTTCACATAACCTGGAGAGCAACCGGATCCTCAACAACACAGAGCTTTCACTGTTCGCGAGAGCATAGGATGGGAGCTTCTTCACCAAGTCTGGAGAGAAAGTCATAGTCTGCATTCCACTCAAAATATCGCAGCCGTAAGATCGGTTCTGCTAACAGATCTGAGGCATGAATCGAGTTCAAAAAGGACGAGGAGCACACAGAAAAGGTAAAAGATCTTCATTCGTTCAGATTTAGCGCAGAGGATCGATAGCTGTCAGATTCGGGAGAAAGTACATGAGGTTTATTCCTCTGGAGCGCATAGGAGAAAAGATGACTTGCGAAGTCATGAAATCCCGAAATCGTTGGGACCATCCATTGTTGGAGAGGACGCGTGGAGAAAATCTAGAAGCCATCGGGATTTCAGAGTTCGGCAGCTGGAGCATCAAAGGATCGAGGCGTCACTGCATCATGAACCCCTGATTCGCGAAGTCCCGAAGTGATCAAGACCACCCATCGTTCAGAGGACACATGTCAAGAAATCCAGAAGCCCATCGGGGTTTCAGATACCGAGAGCCAAAGGAGCAAGAGTCATTGACACATGAAGTCCCGAGTTACGAAGTCCCGAAAATCCGAAAGCATCAGGACCGTCCAACAGGAGGATACGTGGCAAGAAATCAAGATATCGAGAGATTCTCGAAGAGAGGTTGAAGGCCATTTCGGAATTCCGGGCACCGGGGATGAAATGGACAAGAATTTGGGATTCTTGAGCCGTGATATCCTAAAAGAATGTAAGTCGTCAGATGTGGGAGGATCACAGCTGTTGATCCCAGCTAAGAGTGGAAGAGACGAGTTTGGGCACTTCGGTGCTATGGTATTTCGGATACCGGAAGTTCGAAGGTGCAAGAGTTGTTACAGCCAGAATCGCGGGATCCTGAAACACGAAATCCCGAAAGGATCGTGAGTTGTCCATATTGGAGGATAGGTGTTGAAGATCTATATCTACCAGGAATTTGGGTACCGAGAGATCAAGGACGCAGGAGTCGCGAGGCAAGAAGTCCCGATTCTCGAAATACCAAAATCACAAAGTTGCGATTGACTGAGGACTGTCCATTCAACGCAGATATGGACCGTTGATTAAATGAGCAAGGGAGTTTTAGAATTTCACACACCGGGAGTCGAAAGGACCCAGGATCATGGCAGCCAAACTCCGAAGATCCCGAAACGTGAAATCCCGAAAAGGAGTTCAAGAGGAATAGGCGCCAAGATATTTCGAATTTCGACATATTGAGGGACAAAGAATTGGCGAAGTCCTTGCATCACGATTCCATGATTCGCAAAAAGATGGTAGCACTTGAATGATTAGGCATGTGGTCATCGGTCGTGGTCACATAGACGGAGGCTAAGGGCCAATATAGGATCGTTAAGCTTTTCTCGGTGTTTCGTCGACCGAGAGTTGGAGAGACAAGAAATTGGAGGAATTGTATTCAGGAGTCCCAAACTCCCGAACTGTGAAACGCCGAAGTCGAGACTCGCAAAATCCTGAATCGTGCAGGAAACAGGTAAATACAAAATTTTCCAACTTTTTTTTTTTGTTTTGTTAAATTCTTTAAAGATGGCGACATCTAGCAATTTAGGACCAACTCAAGGTTCGATTCTTCTTGGAAAGAATTATGAGTTTTGGTCTCTTCGGATGAAATCCTTCTTGCAAGCACAAGAGTCCTAGGATCCAGTGGATCTTGGATATGCGGAACCAAATCCAACATACCTGTCTACCATGACAAACCAACAGAGAACTTTTTAGGCAACTCGGAGGAACAAAGAGAATAAATCCAAATTATGGATTCAAAATTTAGTGGATGACTAGATTTTCTCAAAAATCATAGGTGCTGGTACTTCAAAATAGGCCTGGGACATCCTTAAATCAACCTACCAAGGAAATGACAGGGTCAAAACAGTCAAATTGCAGACCTTGAGGATGAAATTCAAGACTTTAAGAATGACAGAGTCTGAAAATGTGGATCAGTTTATGACCAGAGTCATGGGAATCGTGAACCAAATCAGATTGACTGGTGAAGCCATCACTGATCAACGCATTGTTGAGAAAGTACTCAGAATTTTACCAAAGAAATTTGAGATGGTTGTTACAACAATCCTTGAATCCAAGGATCTGTCATGTTTCTCAACAGATGAACTAATTGGTTCCTTGTTGACACATGAGACCAGACTACATCTCACAGATGACTCAAGTGCAATTGCCTTCAAAACTCAATTCTCCTTCAACAAAGGGAGAGGCAGAGGAAGAGGAAGAGGTCACCAAGGATGAGGGAGCATAACAAGTAACCAACACTTAAGTGAAGGTAACATACAATAGAATCAAAATCAAAATTTCCAAGGTCACAGACAACAACACCAAAATCAAAATTTCTAGCCTCAAAGGGGCAGAGGGAGAAGATGAAATGACAAATCAAGCATACAATGCTATTACTACAAAAAGCATGGGCACTATGAATTTGAATGCAGGAATAAGCAAGCAGATCAGCTCTCAGGAAGAACACATGTGTCAAATCATACGGGAGAAACCTCATGAGGTATGTTTCTCTCATGCCACAAGACTGAAGAACAACCTAAAGATCTCTGGTTGCTGGATAGTGGATGCAACAATCACATGACAGGTAATAAATAATTATTTTCATCCATTGATTCTTCAATCTCATCTGATATTACACTTGGAAATGATTTCTTAGTCAAAGTTCAAGGAAAATGAACTGTACCTATTCTTACTAAACAAAATGTAAAGAAAGACATAAACAATGTCTATCATGTTCTAGATCTGAAACATAATCTGCTAAGTGTAGGACAACTCATTGAACATGGCTATAAGGTACTTTTTGAGGGAGCATCTTGTAGGATATTTCATAAAACCCCCAGCAGAAAATTGATTTTTGAAATCCACATGACTAAGAATAGGATGTTTCCCCTAACCCTCGGAACTACAAATCTGATCCAACCATATGCACAAAGTGCAACCACCCCCAATGAAACTATGGTTTGGCATACAAGATTTGGACATCTACCCTTTCAAAGTCTCATTCTTCTACAAAAGCACTCCATGGCCAAAGGTCTCCCTATCTTCAAAGACAAAAATTCCCCATGTGAATCTTGCATACTTGGAAAACATAAGAGAACTAGTTTTCCACAGTCCTCCAATCAAGCCAAACAACATCTCGAACTTGTTCACACTTACCTATGTGGACCAATGCAAACAGAGTCAATTGATGGTAGATTTTATTTTCTAACGTTTATTGATGACTTTAGCTGGAATATATGGATCTATTTTCTCAGACACAAGTCTGACACTTTTGCAAAATTCAAATAATTCATAGCAGAAGCTGAAAAACAGAGTGGCAAATATATAAAAGCACTCAGGTCTGATGGAGGAGGAGAATACAACTCCAACAAATTTGCAAATTTCTGCAAATCACAAGGCATTATCATGCAAACTACAACCAGGTATACTCCACAATGGAATGGAGTGGCTAAAAGGAAGAATCAGACAATAATGAACATGGCAAGAAGCTTACTCAAAGAGAAATGCTTGTCAAATATTTTTTAGGCTGAAGTAGTAGCATGCTCAACTTATCTCTTGAATAGATCTCCAACCACAAGTCTAAAGATGAAATTCCCTCAAGAAGCATGGAGTGGGACAAAGGTAAATGTTTCACATGTAAGGACATTTGGATGCATAGCATACACTCACATCCCTTCTGAATTAAGGAAGAAACTGGATGATAGAAGTGAGAAATGTATCTTTACTGGATACAGTGAAACATCTAAAGCACACATACTTTACAATCCAATCTCAAAGAAACTAATTCTCAGTAGAGATGTAAAATTTCTGGAAAATCAACTCTGGAACGAATCTGTAAATCAGCAAATGGACAGTCAAAATCCATTGCTGCCAAGTTCTGAAAACGCAGAAAATTCAGGGCAACCAATACCTCAACTTGCTCTTCCAAAATTGCAGGTACAAGGACAACCTGAAAACTCTCAAAATAACTCAACTTCAAGCAGAGACTCTTCCTCTGAACCTCAAAATCAGAGAACTCGAAGTTTGAGAGAAATCCATCAGCAGTTGGATGACATTGAACAACACAATCGTTTTGCCTTAATGTCATGTCAACCTACAAATTTTAAGGAAGCAACTAAGGAGCCACATTGGTTTCACGCCATGAACCAAGAGATTGACTCCATTGAGAAGAACACGACATGAGATCTTGTTGATTTTCCCAGACACAAGAAGAGTATTGGTGTCAAGTGAGTTTACAAAACTAAACTCAATGAAAAATGGCAGATTGAAAAACACAAGGTAAGACTTGTTGCCAAAGGATTCTAACAACAACCATGTACTGATTATGGTGAAACTTTTTCTCCAGTAGCAATATTAGACACTGTAAGGACTCTGTTGGCCATAACAGCCCAACACAAATGGAAAGTATACCAGATGGATGTCAAGTCCACCTTCCTGAATGGTTTCTTAGAAGAAGAAGTTTATGTCGATCAACCACCCGGATTTGAATTCCAAGAGCAGCCAGCCAAAGTATATTGGTTGAAGATAGCCTTGTATGGCTTAAAGCAAGCTCCAAGAGCTTGGTACAGTAGAATTGACTCTTACCTGATCAAAAGTGGTTTCAGCAGAAGCCAAAATGAGCCAACTCTTTACACCAAAACAGATCAACACGGTAAGATTTTGATTGTATGTTTGTATGTTGATGACATGATATACACTGGAAATATTGAGTTAACCAATTTTAAACATGCCATGCAATCTGAGTTTGAGATGACAGATCTTGGCATAATGAAATATTTTTTGGGGATTGAAGTTGATCAATCAACCAAAGGAATTTTTGTCTGTC
The DNA here is from genome assembly GCA_009831015.1 of Picea engelmannii. NCBI lineage: Eukaryota > Viridiplantae > Streptophyta > Pinopsida > Pinales > Pinaceae > Picea > Picea engelmannii. The sequence continues at coordinate 880,440 of ML789742.1, forward strand.
AACAAAAGTATACAGCAAACATCATCAAAAGATTCCACATGGAAGAATACAATCCAACAGAAACCCCTATACCCCTAGGCACAAAATTGAGCAAGAAAGATGAAGGCCCTGCAGTGGACCCTACCCTGTACAAAAGTTTAGTAGGCAGTTTGTTGTATCTTACAACAACTAGGCCTAATATTATGTCTGCAGCCATCCTTGTTTCCAGATACATGGAATCCCCCAAAGATTCTCACTGGAAGATGGCGAAATTGATTCTGAGATATGTTGCAGGAAATCTTAATTTTGGCTTATGGTACACTAAATCTGATAACAATCAACTCTCTGGTTACACAGACAATGATTTTGCAGGTAGGCTAGATGACAGGAAAAGAACCTCAGGACATGCTTTTCACCTGGGCACGAACCTGATTTCATGGGCATCAAAGAAGAAACCAATTGTATCAATATCTTCTGCAGAAGCAGAGTATGTCGCTGCTACCTCAGCTTCCCGTCAAGCTGTGTGGTTGAGAAGAATATTGAAAGATATGCCACATATAGAAAAGGATCCAACTCTTATCTTCTGTGACAACACCTCAACAATTGCTCTATCCAAAAATCATGTGTTTCACAAGAAAAGAAAACACATTGACACTCGCTTTCACTTCATCCGTGAGCTAGTCAATCATGGTGATATTGCACTTCAATTATGTGGCTCTCGAGATCAGCTCGCAGATATCTTCACAAAACCACTAGGAAAATCTGTTTTTGATAATCAGAGACAACACTTGGGCATCATCAGTGCTAATGATTGTAACTGTTGAGTTTAAGAGGGAGTGTTAAATATAATGTAACCTCAACAATCTAACTATACACTGCCAGCTGTCCTGGCCAGCTGTACTATCATTTCTTGATTTGCTTGAGCCTATTTAGCTCAGCTAATTTCCCTTTTCTAATGTACTATTTTACTTGCATTCCTAATATACTGAATTCTATTTTTGCTCTACTCTTTCTCTGTATTCAATGCTTCTCACTTTATCACTACATAGAATCATGTGGAATACTAAATGAAGGGCTTGATGGATTTAGAAGAGAACCCTGGAAATGATCACTAACCTTGCCTCGAGAAATCCCGTTCCTTGTAATGAGGACACATTAACTCCCCCATCCAGCATTAGGATATGAGTTAAGATCATTCTTACTTCAGGTATCCGCTAGTGGTTCTGGTCTGTTAGAAACATATCCATAGTTCTTGAGATCAAAGATTGAAGGTATCTCTTCCTCCAAAATGTAGTGAGGAGCAAGGTCCAAAATTGGACGGGTATAAGTGTTTTGAATGAAAAAAATATGGTCCTCGCATAGAGAATCCTTTGAATATTCCACCACCTATACTTCCTCCTCGTGACCCACAACTGTCACGTATTGATTGACAAAAGCACGATAGAAATGACCCCTCGAAGCAAAACCATAGATAGAGTTTCGTGTGACCCATTACAATGGCTCCCTTAAACCAACCATATTGATCATTTTATTTTCCTTATTATTATTATTATTTTACATTTTATTATAAATAGGATGTTAAAATTTTGAAATTCATTATTTTAAATACTATTTTTTTAAAACTAAACAATATAATATTTATTATCATTTTCATTGTTCAAGGTATCATAATTATTTATTCAAGTGATCACACTTATGCATTAATATAATATTTATTATCATTTTCATTGTTCAAGGTATCACAATCATTTATTCAAGTGATCATACTTATGCATTAATATATCCGTTACCATTTCCACTATTTCAGTTATCATAGTTATTTTTTCGAAGTCATTACTGTTTTGTATTAATATATTTAGTTTACAATTTATATACAGACTTTTGAAACATGTATTAAATATTTTGTTTATAAGGATTTGAATTTCAAAATATAATAACAATAAAATCAAGAAAATTATGAGATATTTTACATTTTTATGTATATAAATGTATTTTAAATAATTTAAATACAAGAAATCAAATTATAATAAAATCAAAAAAATTATGAGATATTTTACATTTTTATGTATATAAATGTATTTTAAATAATTTAAATGCAAGAAATCAAATTATAATAGAAAAATAATTAATTTCATAAATCTGGTTTAGTTTTTTAGGATATTTTTATATTTTTGACAATTAAATTAAATTAGTTGTTTCTAAATATAATGTTAATATTTAAACTGAATAAAAAATTATAAACTAATTGTTTTTTTGAATTTTAATATTTGAATTTGTTTTTTAATAAATATTTAATATTTTGAAAAAAAAAACAAATTATGAGAACGGTTAGTATAAAACTGATGAGAACCGCCGGCTTTCTTTTTGTTAGGGAAGCTAAGGAAATGTGTCTAAATCTGATTCGATAATAACATGGAATTAAAAATTTGTTGTTAAAACTTTTTTGTCAGTATGATGAATTCTAATTGCTAATTCATTTTAATTCCCAGATACTCAGAGGTATTCAGTACTTGCACTCTGCCAATGTTCTGCACCGAGATTTGAAGCCCCGCAACATCCTGCTGAACGGGGACCAAAGAGCAAAATTATCTGACTTTGGTTTAGCGCGAATAACCGCGCCTGAAATGACTCAGATGGTCGTCAGTACGCCCTACAGGCCCCCAGAGCTCTTTCTCAGAAAGATTAGTGATCAGTCTAATTACGGCCCAGCTGTTGACATATGGTCGTTGGGTTGCATTTTTGCAGACATGTTGCTGGGCAGGCCAATGTCCTTGGGTTTCTTAGATGCAAACGATGATATAACCAATATCGTTAAGATTGCTGAGACAGTTGCCCCACCGGAGAATGACGAGGAGCTCTCAGATTTCATCGATACTGAAGCTGGGCTCTTGTTTGTCAAAACTAAGTTGCCTCGTAGCCCTTCGCGTCCTTTGAGGGACATATTTCGGCATGTGGCTGATAAAAGCGCTGTCGATTTGTTAGAGAAAATGCTTGTTTTTCATCCTGGCAAAAGAATCAGCATTGCAGACGCACTTCAACATGAATATATGGCCGAAATGACAGTGGACGTTCTGGCTCGCACGCTCAATCTAAAACCTAGTGAGGTTGAAAAGTTAAATAATGTGAATCCTCCACCTATCGAGATGAATGTGAAATCTCCCTTCAATTCGACTAAGAAAGAGTGTTCGAAATCCATATTTGATGCATGTGTGAACTTTCGACCAAGACATTGATCCACTGTGTTCCTGTGAATTAGAAATTGAACTGTTACTATGCTGACGAATTTAGACTTGCACGGATGTATCAATCAGTGAAATGCAGGCTTTCGACGTCTTGCATTACTGCTTAATGCCAGTAGATTCATTCATCAAAAATGATCAAATATCAGTTTTGGAGAGAATCTTCTGTTTTAAAAAGCATGGTCACATCAATTTATATTTAAATTTATAAAACATATTTTCTTTTACAAGAATTCTGCTAAATACAATTCTGTCTATATCAAAGAGCAAAGCACAGTCATGCCGGGTTCTTCCATGATCCAATAGGCCGAAATGTATAAAAAAGTATTTGGGCTATATTTTTGGGGGGTTAAAAATTTGAAAAGGATTGCTCTCAGGGATTAAATTTAAAGCTTTCGTTGCGTCTTGCAGACCTTTTTAATCCTTTATAAAGAATAACAAATTATTTCCTCCTGAAAACAAAATTAACATACAAATTGTTTGTGAAAGACAAACTGCGGATTATTCTATTTCATTGCAAACAGAGGGTTATCATTGTAAATACTTAATTATTAAAAATAAAGACTTTAAAATTTTGGTAAAATGTTTTTATGAATTTTAAAGTGATATAATATATTATTGATAGAGGGGCTGAGTAGTTGGTAATGATATTGGTTTAAACTGTTTAAGGTTAATTTATCTCGATGATGAGTATACATTGATATACCTAGTACTCGAGATGTTATATGTAGAGAAATGAAAATTACACTAATTTAAAATTTGCTAAAATTTGTTAGGTGGTTTTCCCAAATACTTGGTTTACTCAGTTTTTTTTGAAGAGGATGTTTTTTTTGCATTAATTTGTCTTGGTGTATCATTGGGCAGACTGGGGTCCCTTGTGCCACAATCTAGGGGTCTCATACACTAATTTGGTGTGGCTTGGCTGTGACCTTAAAAATAGATTATTATTATTATTATTATATCTAATAATTAGTTGTAAATAATTTTTAAATAATATTTTAGAGAAATTGTGTTTGATAACATAATTTTGATTATGAATTTGCGTCATTGCAACCTAATTTCCATGAAAATCATAAATCTAATTTATATTGTGGCAATTAATCACTAATTAGAGTTACAAGAAGAAAATGACATATTTTATACAACATAGTTTCGTATTTTTAATAAACATTTCACCAATCTCAAAACTAGATATAAAATCCTCATTAATCGTCCTTTTGACCATTATGACCAATCTTAATGAGTTCAAATTAGAGTATCTTCAATGCACCCCATAAAAATACATAAATTTCTAGTTGAGGTTCTAAGTGTGAATATTTTAGGATATATCTATGAAACCACAAGAAGGTTGATGTTACTAGATGTTTAGACTACAAAGGCTCCTAAAATCATCCATGCAAACACCCTTTGAAGTTATAAAGTGAAAGTGTTGTATAAGATTCATTAATGTTTTTAATTTTTCTTAATTGGGTTGACGTCCTTCTCTTCAAAAATAAGATGAAGGTCACAGATCCTACAAGAGAATCTCCTTGGGGGAGCTATGATTCATACATGAAAATACCACTCCTAAGGTGAAACAATTATAGCAATGTATAAAGCAACAAAGTAATGAATGAAGGAAATTGACCAAACAAACTATCACTATATGCTTAGGTGATGCAAAAAGTGGTTTGAATTGTGTCTGAATTAATAATAAATTCCCTAATCAAAACTTCTTCCTATCAAGAAAATAAGCTCTCATATGAGATAAACTAAAGCTAGTCAAACACATCTTAGAGTATGGTAAAGGGTATTCCAATCAACTAACAGTATGGGAAGATGAGGTTCCCTACATAGATGAGTGAAGATATTAAAAATATAGTTATAAGTAGGGGGAATGGGGTACCAAGGTCCCAAAGGAATATATAAATATGTCTCGGTGCCCTCCCTCCTACAATATCGACCAGGGTAAATATACCTAGTAGAAATTCGAATAAGCTACCTCTTGAAAGATATGTGCAACATGTTACCTTTCCTTTAATATGAAATGAAACGGTTGGGGATCTTCAGTAGTGAAAAAGATATAAGTCCCAATCACACCTCCAGTCCTAACCTTGGCACTTTCCACTCCAAAAAGCATGTTTGTTTCTAAATAAATTCTAACCATATATGTTATAAATGATTTTAATTATCTTAAGTGTCAACCAAAATGTCCCAATGCCAGATGATTATATAGGGTTATTTGAATGCTTATCTACACAATCTTAACCTAAATACATTTAAGTGATTAATTTTAAGGAACCACATATAACTTAAAGTGTGAAGTATATGCACAAACTATATATAGAAATTAAAATAAAAGTTATTTCAAAGTAAAAAAAATTGAGATGAATGAAATATAAAACTAATAATAAAGTTACCAACCAAAACCAATACAAATTAAAATAAGTCAACTTGTAAAATTATAATTTTAAAAATAAAAACAATGTACCTTAAAGTAGGGCTTCACAAGCATGTAATTCCAAAGAAAAAAAGGCACAAAATACCCAAGTAAAAAACTACAATATTAAACCACAAATAATCTGGTCTACAAGCTAATAAAGAAGCTAAAATAAATTAAGATCCATGTTTCTCCCACAAAACCTAAAGGTAAGATAAATACTCATGCGAGTTATAATGTTTTTATTGATCTTAAACTCATTCAATAAATATAAATATACGGAATAATAAACAATATATAACTTTATCCTATAGCATATTATAACAAAATTATGAAATGAAAAATGAAGAAATTCAAAATATTAAGTTACTAAATATACCAGGGGTTTGTTTCTCAATCCTATGAAAATTTAAGACACATTTCATTTATAACATGATAAATAATAATAATAATAATAATAATAATTAACTTTTAAGGTCATGGCCAAGCCAGCACACCAAATTGGTGTATGAGACCTTCTTGTTTGTGGGACAAGGGACCTTTCTCCGTCCAACAATTTGACTGGTAAAGTCTACGAAGGTATACATACCCTACCCCCCTCTGGATTTGAACTTGTAACCTTTTAAGAGGAAACACATGTTCTTAACCAATAGGCCCACTCAAGCTGTATTAGGCCCACTCATTAAAATAAAACCTTGAGTAACATCAGTAAATCCAAGACAAAATTGAAAAAATAGAAAAAAATCATTTATGAACATCATGCATATATCAGGCTTTTTTAGCGAACCATGCAAAAATATAACCCAAAAAGTATGTTGGGTCTAAAAAGGTTTATGGAGGATGCTAGATAGTTTTTGAGGTAGATTTGAAGGGATTCCACCTAAGTTAACCTATAAAAACATCACAAAAAGAAACAACCAAAACTCAATGATTAAAGGGGTAAGGGGATTGAACACACACCCACAATTATGGAAGAATGAAAAACTTATTTTTCCCAATGGAGTAACAATTATGTTGGTATAAATTTATACGAAGGGTGTACAAATTTCCATGTTTGAGGGTTGTATCTTAGACATAAAACAATATAGAGATAAGATAGGAAAATCATTCTCAAAAAGTAGATTCATATGACATTCAACCATAATATCCCATATAAAACAAATATAAATGAAGAAAATATAGATACAAAAGAATATAAAGGTTTAAATAATGTGAATTTGTATTCCATATCCAATAGAAAGAAAATACAATGTCACCTATAGAAAAAACTTTTGAATAAAATGGCTCCAAGGTATCCTCCTTGGGAAGTTCCTTTGCTTCCCATGTATGCATTGATCCCATTCTTTGTTATAATAAGCCTTAAAATACAAAAATAATATCAAGAGAAATGATTTCTCTTTATTTATTTTTATGTAATTTTACAACATGCACTTATCTTGTGTGGATAGATGATGAATGGTGAGGCCTCAAGGATTTTATAAGAAACTTAGTGGTAAAAATATGTCCAATTACAATTTATTTCTTTTTCTGGAAATTTTTAAATGGAAATATTCAAAATTGTGGTTTCTATGG
>ML789743.1:0-12753 GCA_009831015.1 Picea engelmannii
CATATTTGCTTGATAAAATAAGAACATATAAACCAGCATTAACGAATATTTGAACATTCCCTCAGTTTGAAACTTAAGGAATTACTCATGAATGCTATCAGCTAGGAATTGACTGAAATTTAACTTCATTGTAACCTTTTCTTATATAGAAAATATGGACAGAAAACCCAGAATTGGTTCATCTACCCATTCATCATAATAATAACCTAACAGATATGATATCATGGATATGATTGGTTTTCTTTCACTGTAAAAATGGAAGAGGGGTATGGTGGATTTTTCTTGGGCAATTGGGCATCTTCAGGGAGGAAAATCTCAAAAATATGGGCTCTTTGGGGAAAGTTTAATTTCAGGTATAATTCATTTAGGGCTTCGACGGAGAATAGAGTGGTCGAGTCATTTCTAGGGATTTGTAATATTTGTTCGATGATTTCAGAGGTAATTGTGAACAATATTTCACCAGTGGGGGAGGCAATGGCTCTTTGGCCTGGAAAATAATTGGCTTGGAATCTAAGGACAAATTATGGGAAATGATAAGTCTGATGAAACATATACAAGGGAAAATTGGACTCCCAGAGTCCAATTTCATCGCTCTAGTCAAGGAAAATCTCTTTCATCCAAGAGTGCAATTCAAAGAAATCAAATTCACACCTCGGCTCTGTAACCTTGTAGTCTCTATCTACCATAGGTATGTGATCTAGGTCGATGGGAGGGGAAATCATTGGGTTATCAGATGTGTCGGCAGGCTTGACCTTGGGAGCCATAATTGACAGAATCAATAGTTGAAGGATGGTGATGTTGTAATTAATGGAAAAGAGATTCGCCTATTGACGGTGAGATATGGCGGTGGAAGTTTGACAGCTTAGCTTGGCGCGGTCTTCACAGTGTCTTACTCGGAAAACAGTGTAACAGGATGATAACGGGGGTTTTAATACGCACAGTGATATCTGTTGTGGCACGGGAGCGTTACGAAACAGCTAACGGTCACGGGGAGGGGTTTGATTGGCTAATGGGTATAAAGTGTGGGACAGGTGGCCTGTAGGGAGAGGGTAGTAGCAGAGGGAAGAATGAATGGTATCGAGGTTACATTAGGTAGATTTCAGAGGGGGGGGTCAGTGGTATATGGGAATAGGAGGGGGGGGTTTGAAACGTTGAGGACACACCACATTAGGTGGGACCACGGTAGGGAAAACTACATTTCGAACCTTTATGGTAGGTCTTGGGGGGGGGAGAAAGTGGTTGAGGGTCGTTGATCGAGTATGGGATGGTGTCACCAATGGATATTTGTGTGAAGATTATGTGCTACAAGACAAAATGTCTTGTCAAATTCCGAACTTTGGATAAAATAGATGTGGAATAAAGCCAAAGTTATCTTTTGAAATCCTTGGATTATAATTTGTTTTTCTATGCTAACTAAGCTATTTTCAACACTGGGTGCATTTTAATGTGCAAACCCTTTTCACTTTTATTTGAAAGGAAAAAGTCACCTAACCTATATTCTAACCTATGCAACTAACTCATTAATCCAGTGTAAATTGTTGGATTAATTTATTCCTCTACCTAGCTACTTTAGCCAAGATTAGACAGTTTGGCTAAAATTATTCACTAACCTAACAACATTAATTAAAAAATGTTTGATCATGATTAGACTATATGATTCAAACTTATTTTTCTTTTGATGGGGTTTTCTTGTTTTTCTCTTTTTTCTATTTTTATTTTCTTTTATTTCTTTTCTTTTTCTTTTCTTTTCTTTTCTTTTCTTCTATACCCTCTTTTCATTTTTTACTATTTTTTTTTTGGAAATCAATTGTAGAATGAAATATTATTTACAACATAAGATCACTGAAGGAGAAATATTCAATCACCATCTGATACTATGGAATATAGGACTGTAACAGTGTCTCCACTTGGGTATGGTGCTCTCCTTGAGAGGTGCCAAGATCCAGTGATCGACCGCCTTGAACCATCTTCTCTAGTACTTTCTACATCTGATTTGATTTATTGTAGTTGTAAACTTGGTGATAACTGATCAAGAGCTTAGGGCCTTCTCTTCAGGCTTCAACTTCTTATATGAGTCACCCGCTCATGACAGTAAAAAGAAAAATGGTATTTACAATGAACTTGAGTGAGAAATGCTTTTATTCTAGTGAAAAGTAGTGCTTGACCATTCTGCCATTGACAGGTCCACCTAAAATATCTGCCCCATCCATATTCTTGATCAAGAATGCATTATTTTCTCTATAAGCATGGATTATGTAAGGACCTTTCCATAAATTCTCAAATTTTCCATGCTTACCTTTCTCTTCTTTCCTTGAATCCCATTTCAATACCTTGTCTCCTATCTGGAAATCATCAACCTTGGTTCTTCTATCATATATATTCTTAATGTTTTTCTGGATCACTTGATTTCTGTTGTAAACATCTTCTATGGACTGTTGCAGTTGTATGGTCTGATTAATTCTACTCTGGATGTCATTTGGTTTTGTCTGTACTTCCTGCAGTATTTTCATGACAGGGACATTGTTGGCATAGGGGCAGACCCAGGGTTCAACGCTACAACAGCGCACCAACAAAAACCTAACTATCAGCCCTTTCGGCAACACCTGTGAAGCATATGAAGTCTCACCCGAGGTAGAGGCAGGGGTGGTTGTAAGACTCAGGTGTCTACAACCGTAGTTGGGACATAGATCTATGATTATAACACTTAGCAATCACCTAGCATAGATAATTCATCAATATTCAACCCTCATGATACTTCGTAGATAGAAAAGAGCATCGCAGTACGTACTTAGATCTAAGATAATTCAGCACTTAGCCACAACAAGATAGATTAGATTCGACAGATCAAGCACTAAGCATCTTACATACCAGATCTAACATTCATTCATATCTCAGAAGCACAAAGAATAAATAGATCTATCTAAACACATCAAAGCACTTAGCAAAGGAAGAGACGAACACATCAGGTCAAGGCACAGAGCACAACACACACATTTACCGTGGTTCACCCCCACCCTGGGGCTATGTCCACAAAGTCTTCTTCTTTATTAGCTTCAGTTAATCAAGTTATAGCACAGAGCCATCCAAATCCCTCTTCACATAGGACAGAAGATCTGCGCAGCTCGCTAGATCCTTCTTCCTTTCACTACATCACAAAGCCTTCTATAGTATCTCATAGGGACTTGCACTTGGCTCTGCAAGTCTTACACAAAATGCACAAAGCCTTGATCACACAGATTCAACCCTTGGCACTTAGCCTACATCACATAGATATATCATCCACTACTTCTCTATATGGCCTAGACATCTATATATACATACAAAGGTGGGCCTAGCATGGGTAAACCCACGGGCCGACATCCCTTTCCCATTACATTATCCCCAAAACCCAAAAATGACCCAAAAAGGGGTCTAGCTTCCATGATTCCTACTTCGCGTTGCGCTCCATCTTTGACAAGCTGTCTAAGTCCCAAAAATGGTCAAATATGACCAAGTGTTACTCAAAACTTGGTCAGGGCCAACAAGCCCCCAACACTCACCTGTGACTCATCCCGAGTCACTGAGGTCTGGGTAACTTTGCCTCAAAGGTCTCGAGCTTGGCTCGAGCTTCTTTAACCTGTCTTTGTGCTACTGCTTCTTGCTCAGCGAATTCCTGAACAATCGCTTCGCTGATAGGTCCTTCCAGTTGTTGCTCGACTGTGACAACTACTTGTTCTAGTAGTGTTCCTTGGCCTTCAATTTCTTCAAACAGTAGGTAGGCCACCTCCTAGCTCGGCTAGAGTTTTTGGGTGACTTCCATCACTCTGTTCTGCGTGGTAAGAATGAGTTGTTGGGCAGTGCACTGTTCCTGGGATCTCTTCATCCTCTCGATGGGTGACAAGAGCTTGAGTTGCGCCTGTACTGTATCTGCGTGTTGCTTTGCTTCCTGGAGTTGGGACTCCAGTTTCTTCAACTCTGGGTCTTCAGATAGTTGTTCATATATCTACGCACTTCTGCTAATTAGCTATTTACATTCTACAGCAAGTGTTTTAATCCTCTCGACTGCGCTCTGAGCATTCAATTCTCATTGGTCGTGCACTTCTTGTGGATTCTGTGGTATGGTCTGAAGCTCTAATTCCACGACCCTTTATTGAAGTTGTTGAATAACTTCAACCAGCTTCATCAATTGACTCTCTATGGGATTTTCGGCCTTCTTCTCTAAGCCAGTCATAGAGTGAAATGATCTGTTGACTACTTCTTCAATTCCTATCTACTTTGCGAGTAGTTTCTCTTTCTCTTTTTGGATCTTCGCTCTGTCTTCTTCAAATTTTTCTTGGAGATCATTCTTCTCTTGTTGTGTGGCTTGGCGTTGTTCAATAATTTCCTCCTGTGCTTTATTTAGGGTCTGGGTGGCCTACACTTTTTCTTCCTGAGCATGTCGAAGGCGTACTTCGACTGCATTAGCAATCTTGCGGAGCTGAACTGATTCATCTCCCACTTATGTTGTTCCTTCTGGCAGAGGTGCAGTAGAGATTGCTCGGCTAGATTGGAGTGCTTGCTATACTCCTTGGAGCATGATCTCAATTTGGCTATACATTTGTTCCTGCTTCACCTCCTGCTTCTCTATGATTTCCATTGAAGCATCATTGACCGCTACAACAATGAAATCAAAGTGTTATCCATAATTTTGGTCATTGTCATGGTGTTATGATAATGTCATGATGATGAAATATCAAGCTCTTCCATAGGAATATTTTCCTGAGAAAGGTTACACTTATCAGTTTCCAGAAATCATATTTTAAAAAGATAGTTCGCAGGCTACATATATACTCTCCTGTGAGAATGCTTCATTCCCGCAGTCTGCTCTCATCTGGGGTGCGAACTTCTCACACTGTACTCAAGGCTAGGGTGCGAACGTGGTCTTAAAGAAGGAAAATGGATGAGTTCTCGATTCTTCTAGAAGGGAATCTTCTAGAAGGATGAGTTGGCTTTCGAATGGTTGGCAAGATACTGACTTTCCAGATATATTGAGATCATTCCCTATCCAAGTAACTAATGTATCTTCTCCTATATATTGAGGAGATGGCTCATGGAAAAGGTTAAGCATAAGCAAGCTAGCAAGAGATTGATTAGAGAATTGTTAGAAGCCTGTATGAAGAATTGATGCTATAGCTGCAAGAGACTACAGCAAGGTCATCACAAGTGGTTGATTTTCTTCATGCATGAGCAAGTATGTGTGTCAGAGCTAGGAGCCATTGAAAGGAGACCTACGACATCAAGGCTCAGGTTGTAAGTTTCTCTTTCAATTAATCAATACAGTAATATGTCCCTTTCCCATAAAGACAATGTCACTTTATTACATGATTCCTTGATCACATGTATAGACTAGCTATTGAATATATTAATCTGTCTTTACTTTGGTTGGTTTGTTCTGTCGTGATCTGAACGGAACAAGAGCATCGGAGCGAATCTTGGAACAACAGAGACTTAGGAAAGCGTTCATAAGGTATGTTCATATTCCTATATCTCTCAGTTCACTCAATAGATTAGATCTAGGGAAAGAGTAGTATTCTGTCCTGTTTTGTTCTAGATCCAGGTGGATCTAGGGAGATCGGTTTGTGTCCGCACTTACGGATTAATCCATAAACAAAATTGGCGACTTCGCTGGGGAGATCCCTTTGTCTTTTTGGTTTTTTTAATTTCCTGTGGCCATTTTCTCTACTGCTGTCATTCTCCTGATTTCTTAGTCTCTGAGTCCTCAGGATACCCTGAGAGACCTTCTAGGTCTATAAGCCAACTTGGATTTTGCTTGCTTTTTCAAATTTTTCATTAGTTTCAGGGATTCCCACACTGTACCTATTGACAGCCTACGATAACCCTGGAGATTCGGATCCTGCTTATATACTCCAGCGCGAACTGTTCGCACTCTGCATTGAAGTGGCCTGCGAGAATTCTACATTCTCGCACTGTGTCCAAGGCTTGCCTGCGGGTAGATTTTGAAAAATTTTTGAAATCAAGTTTTGACTTTATCAACAGCTTAGATCTGTTGATTCACACCTTTTTGACTTATTGGATCATTGACTTACTTATCTTTTGCTTAGTTTGCTCGCTTGAACGGATCTAGGTTTTCAAGGTCTTTTCCTACCTTTATAACTTGACTTTCAATTTTTGGATTTTATTGGCATTTTCAATCTCTTCGAGTTCTGGAGTTGAGTATGTTGAGTTAGCTGAGAACCAGTGATTGGCAGAGAGTCGAGTGTTTGGTGTTTCTTGTTTGCTTGTTGGTTCAAAAGGACATTTTTCATTTGCATTCAGGAACTCCTTTGGTTTGGTTTTGTTTTTACTATCATTGAAAGAAGTGGCTGGGTTGTTTTGTTTGATTTAAGTTTGATTTGATTTTCTTTTCTCATTTAGTCAGAGTTCTTCTTGGAAAGTGAACGATTAGTTTTCTTTCAAGTTTTTGTTTTTGTCATTTCGAAAACATTGTAAAATCAAATCTTAGATCATTGAAGTATTGAAAAAGACATTGAGAGATTGTTATTTGATAGTTGATTATTTGCATAGACATCTGAAAGGAAATCGTGCATTGCATTTGCATTGTAGTATTGAGATTGATTCGGACAAAGTTCTCTCTCTCCCGTAACTAGGATTCATGGAATGAAGAGATTATATTTCATCATTGTCCTTGCATTACTTGGGTCAGAGTCACACATCATGAGTTTCACTTCCATTGCCTTTGAGTAATTAACAGCTTTTAAGAATATTGCGTAATCTTAAAATCAATCTAGTAACTCTTTCCAGGGCTCTTTACACCAACATATTAGCTAGGCTAGTGCTTTGGAGTAGGAAGAGAGACACACTCTCCATAAGCTCAAAAACAAACAATAGTATCTTGAGTTAGGGAGTGTAAATTCCATTGGCAGCATATTGTCCTGGGACACCCTTCTAACACAAGGGTTAAGCACTAGGTCGCATTGGTGTTGGCAGAGTTACTAACCCTGCTTTGTTGACATCGGTGTAGAGATTGCACATATTATGGGGATCACTCCGAGGTATACCCACAATTATGAGTGGAAGCCTTTGAGTTGGTTTCGGGCTTGATACCCTGCCCTTGCATGTGGATTGGACTGACGACTGTTCCCCCAGGCTATACTGTTGTTTGTGGTGACCTTAGCGGCCTATCTCTCTAGGTTCTTACCCAAGGTGACTGTAGAGGGGAAAGTCTCTACGGTACCTGGAATCGACGTTGATCAAACTCACTCGGGCTCCTTGGAGGGTATACGCACGATTATGTGTGGGAGCTTGCACCAGGGTGTAAGTCTGTTAAGCAGGTCATCAACGTAACTTTTCCACCTTAGCCCCGCTCCTTCTCGTCTCGTTGTTGCGACATTGGATTTCATCACCAACTAGTGGCTCCAAAATTAGAAGGTATTGTTTGCCTGGTGATTGCCTCTTAGTTTTTGTTTACTAGTGTGTGTTTTTTGTTTCTCGAAGTCGACCGTAGGATTTTCGTTGGGGAGTTCATTTCTTATTTACAATTGCTCCCCCGCGACGTTCACGTAGGATGCAAGGTTTGTCCCTGGAACATCCGGAAGCTTCACAACCTTTGCACACAACAACACCTGAGGGCACCCCGGAAGATTCTCCTCGTCCGGGTGAAATTCCCCTTGTTACTCTCCCACACGTGGACATAAGTGACGTCCCAGAAGTTTTTACACCACCTCCACAAGTAGCATCCATTGATCCTCTTGCTGAATTTCGAATTTCCAATACTATAGAAAACTACCGCATTCGTTGTGGTGAACGACCTTCGGGACGTTTTCATCTTTCCGGAGAAACTCTTGTTGTATCTTCTGAATCAATCGTTGGGCCTTCTCACGGTGTAGTAGGTCAAGATCCTTTAGGGTCAGGTAATTTTCGACGAGTCTTGTTTGGTACTGAACCCCCTGTTTACGAACTCGTCAACCCTCCTGAGTCTCCTGAGCCAGAGACTACACCAGAGACTACCACATATAGTTTCGTCCTCCCTCCCGAGATGGCCCATCTCGTGAATACTACGAGTGTCCAAACCGAGATTCCGGCAACTACTCTTGCCCCTATTAATACCCAGAGACCTCCTGAGGTTAACCCGAATTTACCCCCTGGTTACCACGCTTTGAATCCTTCGTTGAATGTTCCTCATCCAACACCTCCACAAACTCCAGCGGGTTCACCAGGTGGTCCTCAGTTCCCTGGACATCCTATTCCCGGTTTCATCCCGACACTCCCTCCTCAATTTTTTCCTTCTGGTAGCACTAATCCAACTAGCACTTTTCTGACTGTCGCACCTAACTTTCACATTCCTGTTGGTGGACAGGGTGGTACGGTTACTTTTCCTCTTCCCGAAAACAATGAAGTCACTGCACAACCGACGGTTGGTGTACAAGTTCCGGGTGGAACTATACCCACAGCAGGGGGTCCAAACTCACCCTTTGGACAGAATATACCTCCTGAATTGGCCCAGTTTTGGACTCAACTTTTACAAAATCCTCCTCAGAATACTGGGGGGCAGCAAGTTGTCCCTACAGTTGGCCAACCTTACCCAGGGGTAACTAATCCTATTTGGGGAACCAATCAAACTACTCAACCCCAAATCCCTGCTCAGACTCAAGGCACTAATCCTTGGGGTTATTATCCTATCCGCCCACCACCAAATCAACCAGGGACTTCCCTCTACGGGCAGTCCGCTTACGCTGCTACTGGTTTGCCGACGGGGATCCCACCCCAAAGCCACCAGTACCCGCAAGTAAACCGACAGTTTTCGTTTCTTGCTACCTTAGACTTGCCAGATTTGTCTAGGATCCTGAATGATCCTATCCGTCACTCTCCTCAATGGCCTGCTATCCCTGCTAAACTTCCATCGGATATTCCGAAATTTGATGGCAAGCCGGGAGAGGACCCTAATAATCACGTCATGACCTTTCACTTATGGTGTTCGTCCAACTCTTTGATGGATGACTCCATTCGTCTTCGTCTTTTTCAATGAACCCTTACCGGTTCGGCTGCGAAGTGGTACATTGAACTGCCACGAGGTTTCTTTTTTGACTTCAACACCTTGGCTATGGCCTTTCTCACGCATTATCAGTTACCGATCCGCTACGATACTGGGACCGAGATCCTAACATATTTCAAACAAACGAAAGGTACTCACATCTTGGATCACATACATGAGTGGAGGCGTAGACGACGTCTCATCAAACTTGAACTCCCTGATCAGTTACTGGCTGAATGGTTCACGAAATCCTTCGTGAACGAGATTGGTAAAGACATTGCTATGGGCGGTGTTGTAACAGAAGAGCAGGCTATAGCTAGAGCTCAGTATCTTGATCTCGTTTATTCACAAACGGGAACACTCTACTCTTTACTGCCCGAATTACCTCGTCCTGGTACTTCCAGTACTTCTATTGCTCCAGCTGCCTCGCATGCAGCTGATGGTGTGATTGGGACTGCTCATACCCATTCGCATTCTGTTTCGACCAAAACCCCTAAACCCACCTCTTCTAATGTTCAGAATGTCCCGTCTCCTGCTCCTCCCTCCGGTAAAACCTCAGAGGTGAACGATGTTCAATCTACACCGACCGGTAAGAATAAGTCAAATAAAGGGAGAGGCAAGATTAAGGGGGGTAAAAATAATAATCCCACCGAACCTAGTACGAATGCTCCTGTTGAAGAGTGGGAGAAACGTAAACCGCGGTACCCTTGTCTTATCTGCGGTGACGATCACTATACCAAAGATTATCCTCGGCGTGCCGAAGTTTCCAAGTTCCTTCAGGGAACACCAAAACCACCTACCCCGGCAGTCTTGTCTCAGCCGTTCCCGTCTCAACAACAGGCCTCTTTGGTCATCCATGACCAACCTTCTACTTCGACCACATCATATGTTTTGATGTGCACCGATGATTCTAAGAAGAATGGCGTTGCAATTGCAACTAGAGATAAAGACTATACTCTTTCTAAGGAGAAGGTTGATGACTTACCTCCTGATTTGGTACAAGATTCTCCATCGAATCCCCCTACTAACGGTCCTCTTCATCTCGAAAGACCGAGTCTTGATACAGTCCTACGACCCCCTAAAGGTGTTGTTCGCAAGTCGGCGTTCAATCCTCACGCTCGTGCGGCTCAGAACTACAGTATTGTAGAAGATCTGGGCGAAGCACCTTCGGCGATGTCCGCCCTTGAGGTCCTTCAGTCTTGTCCTACGCAACAAAGGGCCCTGTTGAAAGCTATAGGTGGTATTGACCCTACGGATTCGAACTTGATAGTCTTTGACTTGGACGAACATGTTCCAAGGTTGCCTCCCCAACTTGCTTTTCAAATACAAGTTATTGTTGCTGAAAAGAACATTTGTCGGAAAGTGGTTGATGAGGGGGCCTCTACGTGTGTAGTGTCTCTTGCTTGTTGGAAAGCCATTGGCTCTCCTCCGTTAACAGAATCATAGAATACTCTGAAAGCCTTTAATGGCTCTGGTTTTAAGCCTTACGGCGTTATTTCCTCGTTGCCTGTCACTCTCGAAGGTAAGACCGTCCAAATTGAAGTCGAGGTTTTCGATTCTCACTTAGATTATAATCTTCTTCTTGGACGTAGCTGGGTAGATTCCATGCGCGTTGTTGTGTCAACCCTTTTTCGGGTCTTGCGATTTCCTCACCAGGGAAGAGTGGTTACCGTTGATCAGCTTGCCTTCTTTAATTCCGATACTCGCACGGGGAATGTACCGTTCATAGCTAACACCCCACCGGGCTACGAGAATGTTGGAGTCGGTCTCTTGAAAGACTCTTCGTTAATGGGTACTTTTCCCATACCACCACCACCCGATATTCTACGCCCGTCAGTTGCCTCGATTAATATGATCTCCATTGTTCCTTATGAACTTCCCGCGTCTTTTGACCCTTGGATAGTCCCAGATCCAGGAGATCATGCTCGTTACAGCGACATTATGCCACTAAGTCCAATTGAGTCTGCTTATCAAGCGATCCAATCGGCAACCTCTTCTACATCCTCTCTGGAGGAGTTGTCTCCTGATCCTTTCCATGTCATTTTTCCCACTGACGAGATGATCATGTCCGTCATGGCCGATACACCTTGGGACGATGGGCATCATCGTTCCATTTTGTTTCTGGAGCAACACACTTTGGAGAATTATCAGCAGATTTCGACTCCGTCGACCGTTGTTGTCACCACGACCGTTCCTGGATCTACACATGATGTGTTTGCAAAAGGGAACTTAAGTAATATTTCTCCTACGATTCCCGTTGATATCTCGGTGAAACCTGGAATAGTAGAAAATGTTCACATTGGAGCTTCGTGTTCTCTAGAGGAAATTGTCACTTATACTGCGTTATTCAAGGAATTTCGTGATATCTTTGCCTGGAGTTACGAAGAGATGTCGGGTATTGACCCATCTATCATTGTGCATGAGATAAAAATGTACCCTGGAGCCAAACCAGTACGGCAGCGCCTCCGTCCTGTCCATCCACGCAAAGCGGCAGCCATTAAACTCGAAGTTGAAAAACTTCTTAAAGCCGATTTTATTTACCCCGTGGCTTTGACAGAATGGGTTTCTAACCCTGTACCGATCGATAAGAAAGGTGGAAGCATACGTGTCCGTGTCGATTATCGGGACATAAATAAATCTTGTCTGAAAGACAACTTTCCGACCCCTTTTGTTGACCAGATCGTAGATGACTGTGCCGGTAGTGAGATCTTTTCCCTCATGGATGGATTTTCCGGATACAACCAAATTAATATCACTCTCGAGGATCAACATAAAACCGTTTTTATTTGTCCTTGGGGTACTTTCGCCTACCGCAAACTTCCGTTCGGTCTAAAGAACGCAGGTGCCACGTTTCAACGTGCAATGTCTTATGCATTTCACGATATCAAGCATATCGTTCAACCTTATTTGGACGATTTGCCGGCTCATTCATTGCGCCGGGTCGATCACCCTAATCATCTTCGAGCTATTTTCGTTCGTTGTCGGTTCTATCGCATTCGTCTCAACCTACATAAATGTGTCTTTTGTGTAGAATATGGCCGCCTTCTTGGTTTCATTGTGTCACGTCAGGGGATCCGGGTAGATCCGATTAAGGTTGAGGCAATTCTCAATCTTCCTCCTCCTTCTTCACTGCGCCAGTTACAAAGTTTGCAGGGGAAAGCAAACTTTCTTCGTCGTTTCATTCCAAACTATGCTGATATTACTCGTGGTTTCACACGTCTTTTAAAGAAAGGTTCAGAGTTCGTTTGGGACAGAGTTGCCAACAACGCTTTCGAAGCTCTAAAATTGTCCCTTACAAAAGCTCCTCTTCTTTTTCCTCCGGATTATAGTCGGGATTACTTTCTTTATTTAGCAGCGTCTGAGTATACTATCGGTATGGTCCTTGTTCAAGAGGATGATAACCGTGATGAACATGTTATATATTACTTGAGTAGAAGTCTATCATCGATGGAAGTTAAGTACCAACATGTTGAGAAACTGGCTTTGGCTGCTTTTCAAGCAGTCCAACGATTTCGTCATTATATTCTTGCCAGAAAAACTACTGTGATTTCACATTGTAACTCCATGCAACATATATTGACACGTCAATTGCTGGGGGGCAAGTACTCCAAATGGATAGTTATTCTCCAGGAGTTCGATTTGGAATTTGATCGCGCCACATCGAAGAAATCCTTGGTTTTTGCTGAGTTGATTTGTGATTTTCCCCACACAGCCACGGAAAATGTAGCAGTTGATTCGTTACC